>APFE031704510.1:0-18734 GCA_000404065.3 Pinus taeda | reverse complement strand
TGAAATAGTTATGCTGGGTTGAAGGTTGACACAACCCAACTCTTTTAGCTCAATGATAACACATGGCACAGTAAAAAGTTGGCTTGTACTATGGAACAAGCCTATCCACTCTACTATAGGAACATATACACAAATCTCAACATTAGGTTAAATACACTCATTACGATGATGGTTATTGTTATGTCTCTAGTTTTGATTGAATTTTACATATGCAGGAGAGAGATAAACACAAGCATGCACCCATGGGTCACATATCAAAGACTCGATCTAAAGTGTAAACCCATAGCGGGGAAAACCACACAAAGATATATTCATTACCCTTGGCCAATTCGATGAACATCAGTCACTTGAGGCTCTTAACAACAAAGACAATATGCAAGTTAAATAGGCCTCCTTCACATGAATATCATGCACCACCATAAACCACTTATAGTAAATTGACCCTTGATTGAAGTAAGGTTAACCTAAGAATCCCACCTTTAATTTTATCTGAGAATTTGGGATTGTTATAATAGCCCCCGAATGGTGGTTTGGATTATGTAGTGTGGGTGGTCAGAGAACCTTGTTGGATGGACAGACTTCAGACCTAGGATAGGCCTTCGAAAACACTTGCTTCTTGTTTAACGAATTCTTAGTTTGTTGGTACAGCACTTACCCTATGAACAACCCATTACTATTCATCTAGAAATCAAAGTAAGTGAAAATTATAATTTCTTTTAAAATGTAGATTTCTATTGAATATTCGATTGCACAGGTTGGTGTTGAATATTTGAAACCTATCAGTCGGCATAATCATCAGATAATCGACACCAGAACCAACGGACAGAAGTGTCGGTCATTTGACGCTCTCGTCGGACAAAACTCTCACCGGTCAAATATCTAACGCGTCACCGTCGATGTGTGTGCCCCAAACTTATAAAACAATGCATCTGATATTCAAGACTCGCGTCAAACTAATTCAACTTGAAGTCGGGTATCTGAAGTGTATACGTTGAACGGGCCGCTCAAGAACGACAGAAGGGAGCATCGAAGCGATAACACTCATGTTGCACAAATTACCTATACCATCGATTATTCGATGCCTAAACGCCAATTTTTCTAGTCGAACAAAGCTAATAATGTGTCGAATATCCGACGAAAAATTATCGCGAGACCTTTCGGATATTTGATGTTTGGTGCATCGGATATCTGACGCTTTAAATCATCGCAAAACTGACTTCAAAACGTCGTTTTTTAATGAGCATTTCAGCATTTTTTGTGGATAATTGACATCTATAGCTTTGACTATCCAATGATTACTAAAATGTCGACTATTCGACAGAATTTCAATAACGATTTGATTAGAACCAATGAGTTGGATAGTCGACGCCAATAAGTCACATATTCGATGAATAGTCATCAGATTTTGGCCCCAATTGTACTAGTGTTCATATAGTATTTTCACCTTTGTTGCACTATTTGGTTCTTCAACTAGTTGAAGGTAAGATTTGAAATATCCATGACCAAGTCATCTTGTGGGGGAGATATTCCCATCTCGTTGAATGGGATGTGGCCACCAGTAAGAGGAAGTGGACATTGATCGCTGGAATGTTCTACAATAGGCACAATTTCTAACTCTTGGTTGTCCTCTCCCTTGTCTAGCCTCTATGTCTTGGGCTTGCATCTCTTCCTCTATCTCCCTCATAAGCTCTTCATCCTACTTCTTTATGCTTTCTTCTTCTTTTGGTACTCTTCTTCTTCAAATAGCGTTTGTCGTTCTTCTTCTTCTCTCTGCTTCTGCCATATTTCTTCATGTCACGTATTTCTAGTTTCCTCTTCTTCCTTCTTTCTTAACTCTTTTTTTCTTCTATGTTGAAGTTCCATGACCCTAGTGTCTATGATAGAATCTTAAATATCTGACGCTACCAAACCAAGAATCTCAACAAAGCTACTTGCACAGCAGAATATATAATGTAGTAATCAATCACTTGCACAATAAGAACAATAACAAAAGTATATGTAACCCAACTTCATTATATTATCAACATATAATACAATGATCTAGGGCTCTTGTACAAGGGATAATGGCCCTTAAATATCCACAAGTACAAGAATACAAGATATAGTGATAATCTTACTACAATCACAACATCTATGTCATATCTTGTCTTGTCAGCCCTTTGCTTCTGATCTACCCTCTAGTTGCCCCTTAGTCAGCTAGAGAGAACAACACATAGAGACTTCAGAAGGGTTGTCTGTTATCACTATTGCAAGTGACTTCTACTACGATGAACTTTGGATCACCAATTTGCTCCTCTAGGTTGGCCAATACTTGAGTTATCCAATTGCCTTCTTAGCAGCCTCTTTTGTCCATCAAAGAGTTTCACATTAGGCTCCAATCATCACCCACCTTTAGCTGACAAGATCCCTTTGTGACAATTGATCAAGGGCTACACTTGAGCACTGTCACGTTGCCATCCAACAACTTTTCAAGTGCCCAATCCAACTTCTAAAACTTCATAGTAGAATTTTCCCACTGGTTAGGGAATCTAACCACCAAATCTTCCCCCCCCCCCTCTTTGGCTTCTATAGGCTACCATCCACCTAACAAAACAACAAATCAAGAAGGCCAAACATACCTTTTAACAAATATATTCTTCCCTTCTTGAAACAGGGTTCTTGTGTTTACAATCTAAGATTTTATGGCCCTCCTAGGGCTGACTATAATTGTTGTTGCAGCCACAAAACATAACCAAAATACCTCCAAAATGCCTCTAATAGAGAATTGTACAAACTCCTTCCATACCTCATCCTAGCCTGGAATCACCATTGTTTAGGTCTACAACGAATCTGTTGACTATTTAAGAGAAATCATACCCAAAAAACACAAGAATAATGCCCAAACCTCTCCTCTTCCACGCAGTTCTCTTCTCTACTACTTTGGCCTATTGTCACAAGAAACTAGGGCACAAAACAACCATATTTCTCTCCTTCGCTAGGGCTCAAGTATGTGGCTTCCTCAAAGGTAATTCTCCTATGTTGTTTTCTCTTTTGATGATCTAATAACCTCACACATGTCTAATATATACCCTTCACATGTGGCTCCAACGAATTCACAAAAAGACATGTCTTTTAGAGATTTCTACCTCAAGCCTACATGACTTGAGGTACTTCCAAGACTAGAAAGTAGCTCATCATCATCACTACTCGCAACACTCACCCACCTCCTAGCACTCACAACTACAACAATCCCTGTAGTATGAACTACGCCTCATTCGGAAGTGTCGAAGTCACTGGAAGCTTCTTGCTTCTTCTTCTTCTTCTTCTTCTTCTCCACCAAGATGATATAGGGTGAAGGAGCGACTTCGTATTTGACGAGATTGTCTCAGGTCAAAGATGAGCTTGCTACCATTAGTGTGAATATTTCATATTCTTATAAGAACAAGAACAGAGGTTTGTTTCAAGGTTGAGAAGCCTCAAAGATCTAGTGCCACAATTTCTTCGGACCTGAGCAGAGGTTAGTAGAGGAATTGGAATGTGTTCATTGTGGATGATTGCAAGAAGGTTGATGGAACTCTGTCCTTGAATGTTAGATAGGAAAATAGTGTTTTTGAAGGTTGTTATACAGTGATTTGAGGGAAAATCATTGTGAGTTGTTGAGCTATAAATGAGCCAATTATATAGTGAATTGGAGGATAAAAATCATTGTGAAAAGGTTGATTGGTTGGAGTTGATTGTGCAAGAGTTTTGGAAAAGCAAGCCCCCTTTGATCAACTGGAGTTCAGAGGTATTGGAGCAACAATAACTCTATGAGAAAGGTGGCAAACAACTTGCAAAGTGTTCAAAGGCAAAGGCGACTAAAAGGACTGTGATCAAGGGCATCTTCAACAAGTAAGTCAAGTTTGTTCTTGTTCTTAGGCATATTGATAGCCAAATGTTGTTGACTCCAAGCAGTAATTTTCCCTGTATCAAGGCTTTGTAAGAGCCATGATCCCTAGTACAGGAGCCATATGTTTGTTTTATTAAGGTTGTAATAAAAACATGCCTTGGGTCTACAAAATTGTGTACTTTGTTGTTACATTTTCGTTGTTCAGAGAGCTTAAGTTGTGTGTATTTCAGTGTGTTTATGATCATGATTAGACATAGACCTTATTTGAAGAAATAGGAAAAACCAATAATACCCTCCTTGGTTGTGGTCTGTTCTGTTTAGCCTCAACACTGACCTTCTTTCCTTGTGGTCTTATCCATGGAAGAAATTGGGTTCCTTGCTCACAGAACTCTTTTACTCGACCTCCTCTAGCTAGCTATAGGTTCTCTCTAAGATCTGTGACCCTCTTGAAGGTTGTCCTATGCGCACAAGTGTATCTCCCTTTCAAACCTTGTGATTACCCTATCCTTTGGCTACTTATAGTTATCCATGTGTCACATAGGGAATCCCTTGGCCCATTAAGGTGTTGCCAACTCAACTTTAACCATTAATTAGAGTATTCAATTGCTTTTCTTGGGTTCCAAGCCCACTCACTTTGGGTCGGAACACCAAACTTGGCTACTTTGCCCAGAAACTCTTCTTTTTGTGAGTTTTCTCCTCACAAGCTTGTGGGAGTGCCTCCCAAAACTATAAAATTTCAACATGATCATCCTTTGTTTTTAATATTGTGCTTTGCCTACAAGCACTTATCAAATGTATTATTCTCTTGGGCACATTTCTCTCTCTCTCCCTCTCTCTCTCTCTCTCTCTCTCTCATGACTATTTTTTCTCTCCCTTAAAGAAGAGTTCTCTCTTGTTGATCTATTTTCAAATATAGCATTGTACTAGTATTAGTATATTATTATTGCAGAAATAGGGTTTTTTGATAATTCTATTGGATTCTCTCTTGTGAATCTCAAGAGTAAAAAAGTGTGCACCTTGGAAGATTTGATCCATCTCAATAATTGATAGATCTAGAGTTAATAACGATCTAAATTGGCATATAATATATTTTATTAACTTGTGTTGTCAAATAATATTAAATGACTGACTCAAAATTATTATTATTAAAATATATTTTATTTTCATTTTCATTTTAATCTCCAAAGTGATTGGTGGTTGAGATTAGATCTCGCCTCACTCGGGATCAATGGATAGGACTCATCTAATTGACTAAAGAAAATAACCTTTCGATTTCATTAAACTAAACTCACATTTTATTAAAAGCAATTCACTTTAATAATTCCCTTAATTAAAGTGAATTATTAAGCTTGTCAACTTTGGACAACTTATGCATGTCTTAACACCTAAATCTATGTGGAAGTTCTTGTTCGACGCTACAAACATCAACAATCCCTCTTAGCTAGTTAGGAACTTCTTGAAGAGCCACCTAGCACTAACTTTCCCTTTGATCCTGGCACAATGTCCCATGCATCATTCTTCACCTACTTATCGCAGAATTAGGTTTTCTGATAATTCTATTGGATTCTCTCTTATTAATGTCAAGAGTGAAAAAGTGTGCACCTTGAAAGATTTGATCCATCTCAATAGTTGATAGATCTAGAGTTAATAAAGATCTAAATTGACATATAATATATTTTATTACATGAGTGGTTGAATAATATTAAATGACCCACTCATTATTAAAATATATTTTGTTTTCATTTTAATTTTGATCTCCAAAGTGATTGATGGTTGAGATTAGATCTTGCCTCACTCGAGATCAATGGCTAGGATTCATCTAATTCACTAAAGAAAATAACCTTTGGATTTCATTAAACTAAACTCACATTTTATTAAAAAACAATTAACTTTAATAATTCCTTTAATTAAAGTGAATTACTAAGCTTGAAGGCTTTTCACAACTTACGCATGTCTTAACACTTAAACCTATGTGGAAGTTCGTGTTCGACACTACAAACATCAACACTCCCTCTTAGCTAGGAAGGAGCTTCTTGAAGAGCCACCTAGCATTACCTTTCTCTTTTATCCTGGCACAATGTCCCATGCATCATTCTTCGCCTACTTATTGCAGAAGTAGGGTTTTCTAATAATTCTATTGGATTCTCTCTTGTGAATCTCAAGAGTGAAAAAGTGTGCACCTTGAGAGATTTGATCCATCTCAATAGTTGATAGATCTAGAGTTAATAAGGATCTAAATTGGCATATAATATATTTTATTAACATGCGTGGTTGAATAATATTAAATGACCCACTCAAAATTATGACTATTAAAATATATTATATTTTCATTTTAATTTTAATCTCCGAATTGGTTGATGGTCGAGATTCGATCTCACCTCACTCGAGATCAATGGCTAGAATTCATCTAATTTGCTAAAGAAAATAACCTTTGGATTTCATTAAACTAAACTCACATTTTATAAAAAGCAATTCAATTTAATTCCTTTATTAAAGTGAATTAGCTTGAAATATTTGGACAACTTATGCATGTCTTAACACCTAAACCTATGTGGAAGTTCTTGTTCAACACTACAAACATCAACACTCCCTCTTAGATAGTAAGGAACTTCATGAAGAGCCACCTAGCACTACCTTTCCCTTTGATCCTGGCGCAATGTCCCATGCATCATTCTTCACCTCCTAGTATGTTGCCCCATCAATGATGTCACTCATCAGTGTCATGTAGTTTGCAGACTTCTTCAAAGCCCCTACCTCCATGAATGTGTGACTAGAAGCCTCAACATGCTCCTGAGCATCTTTCTATGTCTGTGTATGTCTTTAATTAAAGTGAATTACTAAGCTTGATTTATTTGAACAACTTATGCATGTCTTAACACCTAAACCTATGTGGAAATTCTTGTTCGACACTACAAACATCAACACACCCTCTTATAGATAGTAAGGAACTTCTTGAAGAGCCACCTAGCACTACCTTTCCCTTTGATCCTGGCACAATGTCCCATGCATCATTCTTCACCTCCTAGTATGTTGCCCCATCAATGATGTCACTCATCAGTGCCATGTAGTTTGCAAACTTCTTAAAAGCCCTCGCCTCCATGAATGTGTGACCAGGAGCATCAACATGCTCCTGAGCATCTTTCTATGCCTGTGTAAACCACTTGGGTCTCCTTACAAAACTAGAAGGAGATACTAACTCCTCATCCCCACTTAAAGGTTGACTCCTTGAACTAGAAGTCTCTAAATGTTGTTCCCCTTTCTGAGCCTCCTACTCCTTGTCCTCTATGACTCATAATGGCTCATGAGACTTCCTAGGTGCCAACTTTTCCTCGAACTTCTCATCTTTGCTCACAACAGTCTTCCTTGGAGCCCAAATGAGAAGATCATGTAAGCCTTTGAAGTCTCATTGGACCGCATGAATATGCCCTTCTCTCTTGAAGGCTCTAGCTTCGTCCTCTTCTCCACGAGCACATGGATGTATATAAGACAACTAAACATCCTCAAATGTCCTATCTTTGGCTTCATCTCAGTGAAAGCTTCCACTATATCCTTTTCTCCCAATATCCTGTGAGGACTCATGTTTTACACATATGTTGTCACCTTACATGCCTCTACCCAAAGAAACACAGGTAGACCTTGGTCATGTATCATAGCCATGGAAGAATTGATGTTGGACCAATTCTTTCTCTCTGCAACCCCATTTCTCTCCACAACCCGATTATGTTGAGGGTTGTATGAGATTGTTAACTAACCCTTGATCCCTTCCTCATTGTAGAAATCCTTGAAGTTATTTGAGTTGTACGCAGACCCATTCTCGGACCTCGAGACCATGATCCTCTTCTTTGTCTTATTATACCCCCTAGCTTTGAACTCCAAAAACCAATTGAAGACCTGATCCTTGGTCTTCATCAAGAATACCCATGCTTTCCTGGAAAACTCGTCAATGAAATCACATATTATAGAGCTCCCTACATTAATACTATTGACATCAATCAACGCACATCTAAATGTATAAGATCCAAGACCCCCTTAGACATGCTCTCGTCGGTCGGAAAAGCTTCCTTGTCATTCTTACAAACTACACATCTTAAAGACCAATGACAATCTCTCTTAAAATTGACAATGCCTTGTAGTGCAAGTGCCCCATACTCTTGTGCAACAATTTGCACAATGTGTCTCTATTATGCACCAAGTCCTGAACAAGATTACTCTACAACCTATATAAATTGCCCTCTTTATCCCTAATGACCCATTAGAAAAAAAATGGAGGTCTAAAATGGGCCTCCTAAGGGATATTATAAAATAATAGTGGAAATAATAAAGTAAGATTAGATTACTTCATCATGTTTTGGAGGGAAAAAAGAAACTATTTTTTCAACTCATATTTTCAATTTATCTCCCAATTATTTTACTCAAATTTCAAGCGAGAGCACTGTTTTGGAGGGAAAAAAGAAACTATTTTTTCAACTCATATTTTCAATTTATCTCCCAATGATTTTACTCAAATTTCAAGCGAGAGCACTCATTGGATGTGGAATTTAATTTTGCATCCAAGGTATCACATTTTTTCATGTATTTCACATTTTTCTTGAAATAGGGTCCATTGCAAGTATGCAACATGGGAGCTCATTGGATGAAAAAATAAATTATGCATCCAACAAGTGCCCCGCTCGAAATTTGAGTAAAATCATACAGAGATAAGTTGAAAATGCAATTTGAAATAGTTTTTTAATCTTTTTAGCTTTTTACTCCAAAAATGGTGAATCATCCCCCATGATTGACATCAACATATTAAATCTTATTAGTTCTTATAAAGTTGATTGGTGTTGCACATTTTTGTTTTGACGCCCATTTTTACCTCAAGATTTCTCTAATGACCATTTTGTTTAGGCTATAGCCATCTAGACAAATGAGTACCTGCCATTTTTGAAGCATGACAACATGACCCCTTTAATCCATAGTTGAGACTAAGAGCAAATTCATCCTCAACCTTGGTAGATAGAGCATGTCCTTGGCTTCCAATGATCCTCCTGACTCGAGTTAGAACAAGATAGTTCCCACTCCCCTCACTACATAATTGGCATTATTAGTTAGTTGCACATGAAACCCTAAGTTTTTCTCTGTCAAACTACTAAATAGCTCCCAAGTTTATGTCATATGACACCATGCAACACTGTCCAAGTATCATGCACTCTCATTGATGCTATGGGTAGAAAGAAAAGAGACTAGTGAGAAGTTCTTCTCAAACTTCATTACAAACTCATCTAGTTGTGTCTCTATTGATGTTATTGTTTGTTGTGACTTTCATTTTCGCTTCTTCTCCAGACACTGTGATGCACAACACCCATTCTTGTGGCATACGAAACACTTGGTTTTGCTCAAGCCTTTTTCCTTACCCAACTATGAATTTGGCCCCTCATAATTACCCTCAAAACCATTTCCTTTGCCCTTCTTGGTCTAGCCAAGTTCTCATTCCCATCTCTTCCTAGATGCAATCATCCCAAAGCCTCTCCTAATTAGAAAGGTGCTCTCAAGCACGTATCACCTTGAAAAAATGGTTCCCACAACCTGGTGAAACCATGTAATGCCACACTGATGAGCTCTATGTCCTCCATTTTCTCCCCAGTTGCTACACATTGATCACGTATCTATATGATCTTCATGAGATAACCAATAATATCACATTTAGGAGCTCTATGTCCTCCACTTTCTTCCCAATCACTACAAGTTGATCGCATATCCATCTGATCTTCATGAGCTAGATGTTAACACTGCCAAATCTTGACATTTAAAATGAACTGGGCATGTTCTTCAAGATCGTCTTCATGTTCGTGTTGTCACTATGGAATGAATCCACTAGAGCCTTGAACATCTTCATGGCCAACTTCGTCTCCACCAAGTGAGTAATCCTTCATCGCAACCATCATAACCAATTGAGCCATGATGTCCTTCTCACGAGTTGCTAACTACATTGTGTATGTTGGTGAAGGAATTACATTACCCACAATTTCCCAAAAGTCATTTTCATTCAACATCAAGGTAACCCTTGCCTTCTAGTGCACGAATTTTGAAGCTCCATCCAACCTATCTCCAAACCTAAGCCTTGTTGCTACCATTTCTACATCTAAACAAAAATAGTCGTGCGCTTCTTCCTCAAGCACCCACAAGAAGTTACTACCATTGGTTTCTATATCTTCTAAGATCTCCTTCCAGATTTAATATATGTTGCAAACTATTGTGGATTTGTGTTTGCTCCTTTAAACACATAAGAATTTTGTTGTTGCCAAAGTAATTAACAAGAACATCATCACTCTCTCCCTTTGAAGCGTATGGCCTCCACTAATCTCATTGTTCACTTATCTAGTGTGCAAACTTAAAATCGACCTTTATCTCAGAGTGTATGCTCTGATACGATGCTAAATTTCCTTACACCCAAGTGAGTAGCAAGTTATTTCCTAGCAAACCACTTGTTGCAAATTAATTTAAACAACATTTTACTAAATAAAAACAAGTTAAATAGAATAAATTTTGTGGAAACAAACTGAGCCAATTTCACATATGCACACACCAAGATTTTTTCCTTTCAAGATATATTGTTCATTAATTAAATCCTCAACATACAAGGGCTCCCTTTCTAGGAAAACAACACACAAAGAAAATACTATAAAATTACAACAAATAAAAACTTGGCAAATCTACCCTTGAATAATCTTTATCTACACAATTGTAACTTGTATGGCCTTAATACGACATATACCCCACACCAACACATTGTCTGCTACAAAATCCACATCAAGTGTATGGCTTGCTCACACAGGAAACGAAATACACGCAAATTGCACTCATACGAATGTCACATGCACCTTGATCTCCTTTTTCTACAATGCATGCTACCTCTACCACATTTATATGACTTCACATGGACCTTGATCTCCTTTTTCTATAACGCATGCTACCTCTACTACATTTATATGACTTCACATGCACCCTGATCTCCTTTTTCTACAACGCATGCTAACCTCTACCACATTTCTATGACTTCACTAGCATGACCTATGTGTCCTTTCATTGCAAATTAGGTACTCGGGAAACTTGTACGGCCTCCTTGCTATATAGTCTCCCCATTAATTCCTAAATAAGAATTTATTCTTGTTGTTGCACTATTTCCTTTCTCCTTTATTAGTCTAAACACTTGGATCAAATTCCATCACCCAATCACTAAGATCTCCTTCTCTTATAAATTGGCTTCCTCCTTCACTTAGCCTTGATTTCATAAGCTTGAATTGTTGATTGAATACATCCCCCTAATCCCCAAAGTGATCAATGGTTGAGATTATATCTCACCTCACTTCGACATCAATGGCTAGTAGGATTCATATTATTTACTAAGACCATTTTCTTTTGATGAAAGGCTATAGCATGCTTAATGAAGAATAATCAAGGTTTAACCAAAGCATAATACAAACAACAACAATTCACCCTAATCCCCAAAGTGATCTATTGTTGAGATTATATCTCAGCTCACTTCAACATCAATGGCTAGTAGGATTCATATTATTCACTAAAACCATTTTCTTGTAATGAAAGCTATAGCATACTTAATGAAGAATAATCAAGGTTTAACCAAATCATAATACAAGTAACTAACAATTCATTGATACAATGAAGCTACTATTACCATAAAAGAAACAAAAGCTTGAGCAACAAACTATTAAATCAACAAAAGACCACATTCGGATACAAAAGGAAAAACCAAAAACTTAATTCATATTTTTTTATGTTCTTGATTCAAATGATTTGTCAGGTGGGTTACTAATTGGGTGGAGCCCCACTTTCAATGTTCTCTCTTCCTCATTATTAGATTTAGTTATGTATTGTTTGTTTGGAGGCTAGGGATCTTGGCATACAATTATCGATTCTTAATGTATATGGTCGATATGTTGACCAAATCCCTTTCTAGGATAGCCTAGCTACATTTGGGGCTCTCTCTTGCCCAAATCTCATTTTAGGAAAAGATCTAAATTTCACACTAAACCTACAAGAGGTGTGGGACTCTAATCCCCATTTTGATCCTTTTGGTGGGTAGTTCTCTTATCTTCTTGATAAATTCCACTTTCACTAATCTCCAAATTATCTCTGATCTAGAGGAATTTTCACACAAACAAAGAAGTCGTCTCTAAAAGACTCGATCGCTTGTGGTGGTGACTGAGCTCCTTAACTCCCTGATATCCTCCAAATCTTGGATATCTTCAAGGGGGATTGCAAATCATTTTGGATTCTCCTACAAACCATTTCAGATAAGGACATCGCTCTACCTCCCAAATATAACCACACAAGTCTAGTTGGAAGACTTTAAGAAACTTGTTTAGGAGTATTGGAACCACTTGGACGCTTCCCTTTTGATATCCTACATGCCTCAGTTCACTAAAAACATTTTTAGACTCAAAGTCAACACAAAGTAATGGTCCTCTAATTTCAAAAAGAATCAATAAGCTAGACTTGTCAAAGTCAAACAAGGAATCTCCTCCATATCTGATGCTTCCTCCTTAAGTTCACAAGAATTTGAAAGACAAGCCCTCCCCAAAAAATAAAAAGCAAAATGGAGATTAAAAGGTTATTTGATATGGATAAAAAGGGAACAATAACACAAAATTCTTTCATCACTTTACATCATATAGAAAGAACCTAAATTACATCTAGAAAATCCAACGCAGGGATGGATCTCTTATGTACTCCTTCAAAGACAAGGCATTTGAACGAGTGCACCTCTTTGATTCCATGTTTACGAACCCCGTTGGTTGCGCCATTTTGGAGATCTTGAAACTCACCTCTTTTCCCCCCTCTTATCACTAAGGAAATTAATCAATCCCTTGAAGAAAAGGTTTCTAAAAAATGAGGTTAAAACTACCATCTTCTCTATGCAAAAGGTCAAAATCCCTAGGCCTGATGGTCTCCTTATAGAGTTCTAAGTGGATTTCTTTGACTTCCTTAAAGGACATCCTCAAAGTTGTCTAAGAATCACATTGAGTTGGGAAACTCATAGGTGCTTTCAACTGCACCCTTCTCACCCTTGTTCCTAAAAAATTAGATGGGATCTCTATTTCAATGACATTCATTCAATTTCTTGTTGCAACATAATCTACAAGATCATTTCTAAAGCCATTGCTTGAGGAGTCAAGCCTATCCTCAGTGACATCATCTTTGAAGAACAATTTAGTTTCCTTTATGCCAACAAATACATGGTGCAGTATCACTTACCCAAAAAGAAACACTCCACCATCACCCAAAATCAAACCATTGCAGCTCTCAAGCTAGATCTTACCAAAGCATTTGACAGCATTAATTATACTTTCCTTAGGCTTGTTCTCCTCCAATCTGGTATGAGCCTCTCCACTTTCAACTAGATCATGGGTTGTCTTCAATTGGCAACATTTTTTGTTCTCATAAAAGGTGTTCCCTCTCCCTTCTTCAAAGCTTCTCACGTTCTTCCACAACCATGTCCTCTCTCTCCAATCCTCTTCCTTTTGATCATCAAGGTTCTCAACAGATTGCTTATGGATGCCAACTCTAAGCGAGATTTACATAGCATTATGGTTTCAGACAACCAATCCCTCTCGCACCAATTGTTAGCGGATGGCATACTTATGTTCTACTACATAATCCCTCTAGGAAGGTGGGTAGTAAAGAATATAATCCATTTCAGCAAAGCGCTAGTTGCTTGCAGCCTCTGGTGTCTGACGCAAAACACCTCTCTTTGGGAGAGGATAACAAATTCTAAATAATTCCACATTTTGACATTTGAACATTTGTTTAAACAACCTCAGAAATCTCTCAAAGGATCAAATGGATGGAGAACACATGTCTTGACGTTTCCCCTAATCAGGTCATGGATTTCCTGGCACATGGGAAATGGATTGAAAGTAAAGCCAGAATTGGATCCCTAACTTGGAGCTTGAAATGACTTTGAAATGTTCCCTCCCATCCTAAATTACCTACACTTCACCGACACACACACCCTAGCCGATGCTAAGGGACAAACTCCACAATTGTGGGATCAAGAAATCTGGAAGTCATTTGGTGACCTCAGCCTCTCCAGTGAAGAAGCATCCGAATGGGATTCTTATGTGGGATTACTTGTCTCCAACTTTATTAGATTAAAGGAGGGCATTGTTGATGACATGGTTTGGAAAAAAACCCCTGAATTGGTTAGTACACCGCCAGACTCAGTTATGCATCCTATGTCGAATCATTACATCTTGAGGATCCTAAATGGTGGTCGAGCTCCATTGGAAATTGCGTGTCCCAATAAAAAGTAAAATCTCTTTCTGGATGGCTCTGAATAACAAATCGCTCACTTGGGATAATGGATTAGAAAGGGGATGGGTTGGACCTAATAGATGTTCATTATGGAAAGCTTCCGAAAAATTCGTTTCTCATTTATTCATATCCTGTCCCTATACAGTGCACATAATCTCGAAGGCTTTTCCAGATCTTGTATTCAATTCATCTGACACCAAGTGAATCTGTCGGACTGCTACAAATCCTGGAAAGAGTATAAAATTACAGCTCCATTCAAGGATTCCGTGCTTTCTCATATGTGGTATTTGGTTTGCTCAAAACACTTGTGTATTCATCTCCCGTAATGTTCACGTAGAAGTTGCAGCAAATACATTTTTAAAGTTTACTGGATATTCAAAGTTGTGCCAAAAAAGGTAAAAGGAAGAACTATCCTGCCAGTTTTGGACTCAGGAGTCCAAGGGGGAATTTTGACGAGGCCCCCCAGGGGCACTCTCCATTTCGTGGTATAGGAGAGATCTTACATATCAACCAATCATATAGTCTTCAGGTTAAATACTCTCCTGGCCAAGGTTCAAACAACAGAGCAGAATTCATTGCCCTTCAAACTCTTTTGTCCATTTCTTCTCACAGAAATATCAAAAAACTCCAAGTACTGGGAACTCCAAAGTAATAATTGATCAGGCAAACAAAAAGGTCACTGTTGATAACATTTGCTTGTAATCTCTCCTACAGGACACTCAAGAAACACTAAGCTCATTCGAGTGGACATCCTTCACCCATGTTGTCAAGGAGCTTAACTCGTAGGCAGATTCCCTCTCCAAAAAGGCTCTCAATCTACAGGTGGGCACTATGCAGATTTCTAAATTGGAGGATGCAGTAGAGCAAGACTCTGTGGGATTCCATTTTTAACACTGTTTAACCCCGCCTTCCTCTGTTTTATCCTTCTACAGTTTTCTTTTTGAAATGAAGAGTCTAATAATAGCCTCGTCCTTATATATACTGAGATGACAAAGAAAATTGAGGAACAGCTGAGCGATAAGTTTTCCTTTGTTTTGTCAATGTTTTTTTGACCAGGAAAAGAAAGCGGGGCAGTCAGTCTTTATATCATTCTTGTGCATAAATTGAAGGCATGGATTCATGCAATTTGACACCAGAATTAAAAGATTTAGCTGCATTCAACTGAATAAAATTTCAGAGTTTAATTCTAACTGCAATGACTTTCCAGCAAGAAACAAATGGCACTCAGTTGCTCCAACATTTGGTAAGCGTTCTAATCATTTCTAAAAATAATGATTATATAAATCAAAGAGCTTTCTCTTGCTCTTAAATTTCACAGGACCATATATATTTTAAACCAAAGCAGTGCAAATATGGCAGTTGTTAACTGCTAATGGCAAATCTTTTTACCACTTTGCTTCAACCCGAGCCATCTCAGCAATCACAGTGCACCCAGCCACTGCAATGAGGGTATTTTATCCAAGCAAACTGTCTATAAATATGTGGTCGAACCTGTAGTGTACAATCTTTGGGTTGAATATGACATTAGTCAATAAAATATGATTGAGGACAGTTTGCTTCTACGTTGGTCTGCCGAACTACAGCAAAAAGTAGCCTCAATACAATAAAACGCATTCCATCTGGCACAAAAGCTACCTGAAGTGTAATTTTTCAAGCTTCCTTCCTAGTTATCCTGCAAATCAACAATGGGTGATGTTCAAAGCAATAAACAATTGATTTGGCCAAGTAAAAATATCTAATTCAGTAAACTAGCAATACTTACCTGAAGCACTGAATATTTAAAGCAGTTGTTATCTCATGAATGACACCAATGGCAAAGTGCATGTATAGAATAACTGCAAGCAGCAAAACAATGAATGAAAGGTGGTCCACAATAAATATAGAATTATGCGATAAATACGATGCACAACATATCTTCAAGTTCAGCTGTCTATACAAAATAGAGATGAGATTTGGCTCCACTACCTGTAAAAACACAGAATCCAAGAAGCAGCAACCGCTCATCAATGAGGAGAGTTCTGCAGGGAAAAACATCATCAACAGCAATAAGCTCACGTCTAACTAATCCTGGGAACTTTTTTCTGAGCTAATTAATTATTATAATCAGGAAATTGTTTTTATAAACTAAAAATAACTTTTAGCACCTAAGGCCAACTAGAGTTAATAACACATACCCGCCGAAAATTTTTGCAGAAAGAGCATTTGCAATTGCGAAAGGAAGGAATAATAACGACTGTAGAAATAACACATTATTAGAAAACAAAGAAAGCAATGTCCAGAGAAGCCAAGGAAAAACATGTTTCACGGCTACTAACGTGCTTAGTTTGATCGTTAGAACTTAGAACAGAAGACTACTCTTGAAGTTTAACAATTTTGAAAAATATACCATGCACATTCCAGTTTTTAAGCCCTTTGGTTCATCACACAAATGTGCCAAAATCAATCGTCCCTGCAAATCATCCATCAGAAATATAAATTGAGCTAACCATTTTGAAATAGATGACTATAAAAATATAAATATCAGCATACTCTCATCAACAACACAGTGCAAGACTAGCGTAAATGCAATTAACGAATAAGTATATAACAAACCAAAGGCTACAAAACAATGTTTCTATCATGATTTGCGCAAATCCGTGGTAATATCAGAACTCTCAGACAATACATAAGCCAAGGGGTAAACCAGCTCCAACTATGAACCTTAATGAACAACATCAACTTACCACTATATATCCAAAGGCAAAGCCAGTTCCCACCAACAATAGATGAGGCTGACTAGCAAACACATCAGATGGAGACAGTACGCCCCTGTACCACGGAACTAAGTACATCAGATAATTTAATATTAATAAGCAAGTTCGCATGTATTGCTATGTAAATTAAAATCCATCGTATGAAACTAGTTGTACCTAAAATTTAAATAAGGTGTAATGCATTATTAATATTTTTTCCATATGGTATATGGTGGTTACATGCATACCATATAAAAACTTCTCCTAAAAGCGCAAGGAAGGGAAAAACCTGGAAAGCAGAAGCACGCTTATATCAGTAAAAATAGATTAAAAACGAGATAGATTAGCTATTGAAACAAATAACCTTGCAGCACAACTTACCATCGCTAATGCAAGAAGCATGCTTCCTTTTCTTGCTTGAACTACTTTATAAACGTTGTAGACACTGAAATATGTGAAGTCAAATACATAAATGAGAACAACAGGATGAAATTGCGAAATACAAAAAAGTATAAAACACCACATACCGTTATAAAAGAAAGAGTATCATAATGACAGCACATTTATATTCATCAGCAGAATCTACAACTCTGAAGCTTTTCAGACATTGATATAGGGATTGAATAAAAGCAACAATGTTCTTTGATTGTGAATGATCTCCTAGTTAGCCAACTTACAGGATAACTTCCTAAAGAAATACTTCAAAACAGTGAATAAATTCTTTTAAATCAGATTTTGACCAGTGCCTTTAGTCTATGGGTATGGGAAGAGAAAATAAGAGAAAGTTAACAAGGCAAGTTAAGTAGCACGATAATGGGAAACAGCTACAAGTTTTCAAACTAGAAACAAGCAGGAAATGTGACCCCAGAGAAATTTGGAAGCGAGAAAATGTAATCTATATACATTAGGCGAGCTCTTCTGAAAATAAAAGCACGATCACCAGGCAAGCAGGCAGTGCATCCATCTCTCCACTTCAGGACAATCTTGAGCTAAAATTGCAGAAAAGATTTCAACCAGAGTGACGGCTAGCGGGTGGGTAGTAGGAGGCATCAATGCTTCTTTCCAGCTGTTCGGTGTTTCTGTGCTTCATTCACATGGTAGCTAGGAGCTTCCCCCTGGCCATTATTATTAAATATCGGCACTTCATTCCCCTCTCTACCAGTATATCGATATTGGACCAGTAGGTTATTGCTTCATTGTCTTGTTCCATCTATAGGGGTATGGATGGTTCATTCGATATTGGACCAGTAGGTTATTGCTTCATTGTCTTGTTCCATCTAGAGGGGTATGGATGGTTCATTCGTGTTATAATATTAGTATATTATACTATATATATTTATATATATATATATATATAATTCTTGTTTCAATTTTTTACTTCGTCTGATTTCCAGCATTTCCATTTTTGAAAACTTGTTCGCCTTTCCGTTAATCATGTTCGAGGCACATTACATTGAAATTTCCTTTTACGTTGTTGCATTTCCAGCACATTTCCATTTTGAAAACTTGTACCTTTTCCCGTAATCATGTGCGTGGCACATTACATTGAAATTTTGAAAGAAAGTATTATGAATAGATGACCCAGAACATTTAAATGATAAGCAATGTGTGATCCTCGCTTATATTGGGATCTTCATTATTAGTACTACCATTCTTGTCTAGTTTTTGCCTCTATCTTGATTTTTTTAAGGGAGATTAGTAAACACCACTACATTTTGATGAAAGTGTGTTAATTTTAGGTATGTTCTATGCTTGAGCAATTTATTTAAATTTTCACTGTTAGCAATCACATCAGCATTACGATAAACTGCAGATAG
>APFE031704508.1:1140-32848 GCA_000404065.3 Pinus taeda | reverse complement strand
CCTAGCTATCTTATTGTATTGGCTATCCAAAACCTTAATTTGCAATCCATATCCATACATTTATAACATATTCCATAACTATTATATTACAAATTTTCACTAAATTCATTCATGTTAGCTTGTGGTTAATTATTAAGGATTTATTGTATTTTAAATGATTAAATGAGTTTTTAATATGATTTTGTCAATTAGGGTTTACTATTGTGCTTAGGTGGCTAAGGATCATGCTTCACTACAAAAATTTCTATCTTTGTATCCATTTAACAGTTGGGTACTTAATTATGCACTTGCATGAATGAAGAGAAAAAAATCAAAATTATAAAATATGTTTTTATTTTAGCTACCATAGTAAATTATGTTCCACATGGACCTAATATAAAGGTAAAATCCTTGTAATATAACCAACTCACACATGGGATCCTAGTACATGATTTAAGTTGCATAAAAAAATATGTAGGAATTTTGAGATTGCCATTTTCTCCTCGATTTCCAGGCATATGATGGTGAATCTCAAAAATCTCGAAAATAGGGTTTTCAACATCCTAACAACATGTACCTGAAACTATTTCAAATAATTCAATATCATTTTAAGGTTAGAACTAATTCTTTGAAGCCATTTTGAACAAAATTTCTACAAAACCCAGATTGTCAAGAAATCTAAACATGCATCTTTCAGCACGATTTACGAGTCCATGGAATCGAATTAGTAAATTACAAGAGAGGTTTTAGTTTAAAATATAACGGGTTAGTCTTTATATAATTAACTCCCCAAACTCTATCATGCGTGGTAATGTATGGTTGGTTCTTTAGCACAAATTTGTGTAAAATTACACAAGAACCAAAGTTATGAGATTTTCCCCTAAAGTTGTAAATTTGTTTCATGAGTTTAGGGGATTGGATATTATCATTCCTCAATGGATTTTGTGTATAAATAAAGCATCAAAGGGAATATGAAAGGATTTTTTGTTTCCTTATTTTAATATAGGAGATCAACGATTAGTTTTTGGAGAGATTTAGAGCGTTGATTTGTAACCCAAATTTTTGAAGTGAATAAAGAATTGATGGTTGTGGAATTGTGGTACATATTCTTAGCTTGAATTGAGATTTTATTAGTAGAACTAATCTCTTGAGAAGGGCCCCTCAGTGTGGTTAAGTGTTACTATAAGTGTTTTGTAGATTAGTCTTACATCTAGCATTTTAGTTTTATTTTGCAATGAATTTATGTAAGGAAAAACTTAGACCTATTCACTTTCATGATTTCAATTTACTATATGGTAATTATTTTTAGGTTTAAGAAGTTAATTTCATTTGATTGTATATTTTAATTGATTTTATTTTCAATTTTTCATTATATTTGTATTTCACCTAGTATTAGACTTATTGCTCTATTTTCAAATCTGTTTAGGAGAATGCATTATGAGAAATTTCAAATTGTTTTTCTCAGGCTTAAAGAGTAAAAAAAAATTAAATTGATTTCTTAACATGTTTTAATATTCATAATTTAAATTTACAAAATTTCTATACTGAATTCGGTACTTATTCATAATTTCAAATTCCAACCTTTTTGTACTTAATTCGATACTAGGTTCTATACTAAAACAAAGTATTAAAGAAATATGTAATTTGTAGTTTATGATTCCTTAATTGATTGCGACTTTGCATCTACTTGATAAATACTCCTATAGTGAATAAGAACCTACAATATATCTCAAAGCATTCCTAGAATTTATTTTTGGTAATTTGTTAATGCATTTATTGTAGTTTATTGCCTTGGTTTCTTTACTTGCCTCACATGATTTTGCTTATAGTTGTCGGAACATGCTTAATGGGTTTTCATCACTATAGGATTAAAAACAATAAGGTCTCAATACCTAATAAGCTACATATATAAAACCACATGAACATAATCTATTTGTAATGAAAGATTGTGGTTCGAAACCCGATAAGCATTAGAGTTCCACAGTCCAATGACAAGGGATAATCCTTAGTAGCTATTTATTTATAGCATTAGTTGTTAAAAAATGCTACCATAGGATCTAATCCTTCATTTCATGTTCTTGTATCTCTAATTATTACGATCTCTAATTCGATAATTAAACCTTGGAATTAGAATACACATAATTCCACCAAAATTTTTGGTGTCGCTGCTAGGGACATGCTAAAGGGATTAGACCATAGTTTCTTTCTCAAGGTTTCTGTGTGATATAATTTTTAAGGAAACCAGAGGGAAAATAAAGATGGTAAGACATGAGTGAAGAGCCATGCATCCACTATGGTTGGGTCACTTGAAAGGATAGTGGTCTCTAATTGATTTTCTAGTTTCTTTTTCATATGCATATAATTAAAGGTAGGATCCAAAAGCCTCATTTTTCTTTATTTTTCTTTTCTAGTATGTTTTCCTTTAGATTGATTCATGGAAAGAAGATAAACCTAACTTGTGTGGGAATATAACACGGTGACATGAGGGCCTTGGTAGCAAGATGGCACTTCGAGTACATGATTGGTTTGCTTTCATTTGTTTCAAGTGCATTTACTTCTTATTGACTTAGGATTTTTGATAAGAATTCCATCCACTAATCCATGTGAATGACAGGGATTAATAGCCAAAAAAGCAATATTCAAAGATGATCAATAGTTTAGAAGAACTCTCTCAAATTCTAGCAGAAGCTAGGATATCTTCTTCTTAGGAAGAACAAATCTTTCTACTAGTCAAGAACATATATGCCTCTCAAGAAGTGATAGAAGAGAAAAAAATGAATCACAGGAAGATATCCACCCTTACAATATTGTTGAAGAAACTAAAGAATCATGGACCAAATATAATGGAGAGAAACCATTCTAACCTGAGATAGAATAATTTTTGACATGCCGATCTACAGATCCTCTAGGCACATAAGAGGATAATCATCTAATGCTAGAAGATTTGAATGGCACGGTAAATTAGGATATACTAAATGACCCAAATAACGAGGTAAACCAAGAGAATTATGATTTTGTTGAAAGTTGGTTTCAATAAATTGTAGGTCCATACCACTCCTTCATTCTTCCTTACTTCTTGACATCATCATTAAACCATTTGGTTCTTCGTACTCAGTTATGCATTAAATATTATATTATAAACTTGAGTAAGAATTCATTTTTATACTTGTTACTACATGGCTAAATTTCAAATACTCACATACTTAAGGAGAGGAATTTATTTTTCTCAAGTAGAGTAGGATAATAAATAAATATTGCATATAGTAGCTAGTTTAGTTATAACATATAGTGCAACATCTTTCTCACTTGTTCTCAATAAGTGGGGATGTTAACAACTAAAATGTAATTAGTTGAAAAATGGAGATATATCTTCTTACTACATATTTCTGTTGGGGTTTATTTCAGCTGCATATTATTTTAATGAAGATTGACACACAATCTTATTTTGAATTGCAGCATGGTTCAACTATTACTTTACTTTGCCACTTATTATTTCTTTTTAGTTATATTTGTTTCTAGTTTTTATTTTCAATAAAGCAAGATATGCCCATTACTTTTGGAATTTTAGGTTTAGTTGGAAATGATTGCATAGCAACATCATCTAGTATTACATACCAATTGTTTAGTACCATATTTCATCTAACCAATATCGAGAATTTTGGTACCAATTTGATATTTTTCAAGGAAAAAGAAAGATTCAAGGATATTGTTCATTTGAGATGCTTAAATACTAGAGTAATATTTTCAAAAGTGAAAAGGACATCTTCATCAATTGAATGAAACACTTATGGGAGTGTTCGATGACAACTTTCCTTTTTCCTTGAGTTACTAAGAATGATGCATTCATGCTTTATCTGTTTTAAAACCATTATTTTACAAAGATGGTATAAGCAATCATTTTCATAAAATTTGAATTGAATGATAATTCCAAAGTATTCATAGCTGATATACCTTTTCTTTGTTTCTAATTCCATTTCTCTTATTCAATTGTATTTCTGATTATCAATACAAAACAAATTCTAAAAATATAGTTACTAATGGATACTAAGGGGATTAAAATAAATTTAAAAGATTTGTACAATGATACCAATGAAAAAGAAATTTGAATACTATAATCATAACACTAAGGCATGATCTTTGAGCATGTCTATTAAGACTTGTAAAATAGTTGATGATGTCTTTGTTCATAGTGTAACACTACTTTAAAAAGTCAAAGCATATATATATGAAAACTATGATTAGTAAGACTTTAGGTGTCTTTTGGTTATTCTTTTGTTAGCTTCATCCATCTCACATTAAAATGACGCATTCATGCTATGTCCTTTAAGTACCTATGAGTACCTTATGTTTCCAATACAATATGTAGGCAATCATATTCACTCTAAAAGGTATCATCCTATGTCTTTAAGGGGATTTTTGAAGCAACTCCCCCATCTACCAATTACAAAATATATGTTCATAATATAAATCTAAAATGGTAGGAAACATGCGACTACAACCTTTAGCCTAAGATAAGTTTAAGACGTTAATCTGTTGAGGCTATGGATGCCTAATGGAAGTGGGTACTGACCTGTGATATCATTAGGAAAGATCATTGGGAATATCGATGCTCAAGGGCAATGGGGCATTCGTCCTAAAGAAGTGTCAACCAAACCAAGGATTTTGTCTACACATATGATGATTACTTTAGACTATTACTTTATAGTACCTATCAGTACCTTATGCATCTAGTCAATTATGCAAGTAATCAAAGTCACTCTGAAAGGTATATCCTATGTCTATAAGGAGATTTGTGAAGCATCTCCCCCATCTGCCAATTCTAAAATAAATGTTCATAATCTAAAACTAAAATGGTAGGAAACATGGGATTACAACCTTCAGTGTCAAATAGGCTTAAGAGGTTAACCCGTGGAAGCTATAGATGCCTAATGGCAACCGATACCGATGTGTGATATCATTAGGCAAACCCATCGGGGCTATGAATTCTCATGGGAAATGGGGAATTCTACCTAAAGAAATGTCAACCAAACCAAGGCTTTTTTCTATGCATATGATGGTTACTTTGTAGTGTTACAACAAAAGAGAAGCATGTGTGGATTAAGTCAAGGGTAAAAACCAACTGCATAAATTTGTTTCTAAAGAATAGCCTTAAGGTATTCTTGAGTCCTCTACCATTTATTTTTCATACTATATCTAAGATTTAATTTTCCTATAAGGGGACCCAAGATCACAAATATCTAATAGAAGACAAGTGCAAAGCTTATCTGTAATACTTGTATGACTATAGGACTTTTGGATTTGGGTAGTATTAACTAATTTTTCACTTGTTCATCATTTTTTGTGATCATAAAAATCCTCCTTTTCTACAAAGAAGGAGTTCCCCTTAAATTTATAGAGGTTTTCTTTTTCTTGAGCATAAAACTATTAAAGAATGATGAAATCATATGTAATGAGTGATTTGAAATTTCTTCTATGAGTCACTTTAGCTTTGCATCATTTTAATAAATCTAATATGACTTATTTTTATTCACTATTGATATCATTAGCTATGTTGTTGTGTTTTCCATGTTCCTTTGTACTAGAACCATATTGACAACCCTCCTCACTTCATCAACACATCACCCTATTTGCATGAGGACATGCAAAACCTAGGGCATGGGGGAGTGTTCATTGCGATATTTTCAACATCGTAATTTCATTATTTTCAAATTCCTTGAGCATATTAGATTGATACTCATCAACTCCGAGTTTCCAAAATCACTTCAGACTCTCAACCTTACTCTACCTTTATTCAAGTTCATACAAATTTCATTGCAGCTTGTAGTACAAATCAAGTTCAAAAGGTATACTTGAGAAAAAAACATGTTCAAAGGATCCTTACCTCATTAAAATTTAAGGAATCTTCATGATTAACCACTCCCTCTTTCTTCACCTTTCTTAAAACACAATTTCCAAATCCATTAATTCATATTCTACTTTCAAGGTGCATATTTATTTAGCCATTATCTTCATTGTCACCTTATATCGTCCATCATTCTATTATGAAACCAACTCACAAAATAGAAGAAGAGATAAATCAACAACTTCAAAATAAGCCTTTTCGAGGGGGAAACCTCCTTTACATTACACAAATGAACAAATTATAGATGATTCAAATGACAAAAACTGCTTTCTATATATAGGAGTCTAAGGGGTCAATATAATCAGAGAAGACATAGCAATAATAATGCAATGGAAAAACAATAACAATAGTGGACTCCTATGGGGCACAACAATAACAATATGGGGACAACATGGGAAGAATAATAAAATAAGCGGGTTGCACAAACAAAAATAAAGGGTTGCACTAGTAGTATAGGGATCTAACATTCCCCTCTCCCTCAAAAAGAGTGTTTTCCTTAATACTTGAGTAGTTCTAGATTCTTTTGTACAAAATTCTCATCCTCCCATGTGGAATATGTAGTCGGTAAGTTCTTCCACTCAATGAGATACTCTGAAATTGATTGATTTCGTAGCTGTCGGGTTCTTGTTTCCATGACTTCTAGTTTCAACGTAATTTTTCCTTCCTCATCAAGTTCCAGCAATATCATTTGAAGAGGGATCTTGTCACCTATAACCTTCTTTAAGCCTGAAACATGGAGAACTAGGTGCACTCGGGAAGATGCATGAAGCTCCAATTTGTATGCCATAGCACCAATCTTTTGGAACACCTTGTAAGGACCATAGTACTTTAGTGATAATTTATTATCCTTATTATATTTCTTGAGGTACATTTGTTTGTATGGTTGTAGCCATAAAAATACCCCGTTACCTACATCAAAACTTATTGTGCTATGATGTTGATCTACATATTGTTTCATTCGATTTTGTACCAAAGTGAGGTTACACCTTAAGAGTTGGAGAACTTGTTGTTGATGTTGGATGTGATATTTCACTGCTTGAACCTTGGAATGATATTCCAAGACTTTTTGGAGATCAAGAGAAATAAATGATTTCATTGCTTGAATCTGTAGTGAACATAATTGTGCAATTATACCCCACTATTATTTCTCTAGAAGCTTTGTTATTCCATTAAATATGATTATATTTCATGGTTTCCCTATGGTACCCCTTAATTAAACTTCCTTTCCTTCCCAAAAAAAATTCAAGAAAATTTCTTGAAAATCGAAAGTTGTCATGCTCAGAGACTTTAACCATTGGACTCCTAGTACAACATCAACGCCACGCATTGGAATGGAAAGAATTGGACTATTCAATACATATTCTCCCATGGATAGCTTGATATTATGGAATTTCTAAATAAATTTAGGTTTCCTCCATTTGCAACCATTAATTGACACTCTTGTGCTCGATATAGGAAGCAATTAAATTCATTTGCTATCTTTCAATGAATATAATTATGGGTACTAGTCGAATGGATCAACACTATTACAATTTTCTTCTTGTTATATCTTTCTATATTGATAGTTTGAGGAGTGGTAATTCTTGTCAATGAATTATAATATATGGGAACATTCATTTCTTCTTTCTTCAGGGTTGGATCCAGGTGTATATCATCTTATTTTCATGTCTCTTGTTCCTTTTCTTCCTCCTCTTACACATCTATGTAAATTAATTTCTTTTGAGCACAGTTATAACCTTTAGTGTATTTTCTATCAAAACTACAACAAATCCCTTTTTCTCTTTTTTCTTCCCATTGTTGTGGTGTCAACCTTATAGGTTGTTGAAGGCTAGTATAAACAAGACTTCCGTCTTTATAGTTATGAGTGATGGGTGACCTTGTTTCCATAATTTTTCTTTCAATTTTTCTTTCCAACTTGAATGCCTTCTCCAATTAACCAGGTTCCCAAAGGAGAACCTCATGTTGGATGTTATCCTTTAAAGTCCCTATGAAGAATTCAACCTTATGTTTCTCTGGAAAAACATTTAACCTTATATCTAATTTTTTGAAATCCTCAATGTGCTTTCCCATTGAACCCTTTTGTTTGAGATTTATCAATTTTCTAAAGAAGGCATTTTTCTTTGTATTGTCATAATGTGCTATCATTTCCTCCATAAAAATTAACCATGTGACAAGTGGTTTACGAGAAAAAATCCCTATATACCATAAAAACTGATTTGGTTCTAAATAAAAAGATGCAATACATACCTTTCATGATGGTTTCACGTCATGTAGATCAAAATATTTCTCCATATGTAGTATCCAAATATCCATATCCCTGCCATAAAACTTCCTCACATCTATCTTTGGAACAGGGTGGGTCTTCAATCCAACATTAGATTCTATCAAAGCATGATTACATTTATTTTTTTCTCATCATGGGTTTCCTCTACTACCTTTTTGTCATTAGGAAGTCTTTCTTGTAGCAACGTTGTCTAACCTTCCTTTAAAGCTTCATTGTTTATCTTCAAATCTTCCATGTTGCATTTCAATTACGCTTCCATAGCATCAATATTTTAGCTTCCATGGCATAGATAAAATTATTTAGCTTAGCTTCGATCACATTGTTCAAATCATCCATCCAATTTTGCTTACTAGGAATTTCTATTTTGTTCATTCAAGTCATTCTCTACCTTGCTTATAGGAGATCAATATTTAAATGACTATAACTTTGCAATTTCGAACCTTAAAGTTCTAAAATTTCTTCTTTTCGTAGCCATTTGAGACCTCTTTCAAACCACACAGGTCTGATAAGGATTGGATTCTACAAGAAAGAGTTATTATCAATCTCCGACAATGACCCCATTATAGACCTATTCAGTAGAGAGAACTCGTATGATGTGCCAGATGTCACTGTTTTTACCTTCAGCCTTGAAAATGATACCCAAGATAATACCGTCAGTCCTCTTTCTGTCAATTTTTATGAAATTTGAATTTGATTCTCAGAGACAAGTTTATGATGATTTTCCATAGGTCACCTATTTCAGACGGAATTCTGGAACCTACAAAACCCCCAACTTCCTTAGATCATACCTTAGAAAATATAGCAAAAAAAGATTTGCGATTCTGGCACGAATTTCATCCATATTTTTTATCAACTTGGTTTTAATTTTAGCTTCTAAAGCTTTGTATAAAAAACATTATAATGGAAATTCAACGATGAACTATTTAAAGTAGTGAAACCATAGAATCCAAAGCTTTGTTACCAAATGTTATCCAACCAACTCACAAAATAGAATAAGAGATAGATCAGTCACTTCAAAATAAGTCTTTTTGAGGGGTAAACCTCCTTTACATTACACAAATGAACAATTATTAGATGATTCAAATGAGAAAACCTCCTTTCTATATATAGGAGTCTAATATAATCACAACCGACATAACAATAAGAATGCAAGGACACAACAATAACAATAGTGGGTTTCTATGGGGCACAATAATAATAATAATAATAATAATAATGGGACAACATGGGCAGAACAATACAATAAGGGGGTTGCACTAATAACAATAGGGGCTACACTAGTAGCATAGGGACCTAAAATATTCCTTCCTAGTCCATATTTTGTTTGAATGAGGCCATGCAATGTCCTAGGCATAGGGGAATGGTTGGCCCTAGATATGTTATCATATTGGCTATCCAAAACATTGATTTACAAGGTACATTCATACATTTATAACATATTTTGTAACTATTATACTACAATTTTTACTAAATGCATTCATCTAACCTTGTGGTTAATTATTAACAATTTCTTTTATTTTTAATGATTAAATAAGTTTTTAATATGGTTTTATCAATGAATGTTTACTAATGTGGTTATTTGGGCAAGGAGCATGTCCACTACAAAAAAAAAAATATCTGTATTAGTTCAGCAGTTCGATACTTAATTTTTCACTTACATGAATGGAGGGAAAAAAGTACAAAATTATAAAATTAAGTTTTTATTTTATCTAGCATGGTTAACTAGGTGCCACGTGGGATTAATATGCTGGTAAAACCCTTGTAACATACCGAGCTCACATGTGGGATCCTAGTACACGATTTAAGATACAACAAAAAATATGTAATAGATTTGAAACTGCCATGTTCTACCTATATTCCCGCGCATATGATGGTGAATACCAAGAATATGGAAAATATATCCTTTCACAACCTAACAATTTACTTGTATCTAAAATTCTTTCCCAAAATTCAATATGGTTTGAAAGTTATAGCTAGTTCTTTAAAGCAATTTCGTACAAAAATTTTGCAAAACCTAGGTTGGAAAAAATCTAAACAATGATCTCTGAGCACAATTTACGAGGCCGTCGAATTGAATTAGGAAATTCCAAGTCATATTTTTGTTGAAAATATACAAATTTAGGATCCATAGAAACAACTCCCAAAAACATATCATGGTCGAGAATATATGGTTGGTTCTTTAATTTGTATAAAACTACACAAAAATAATTGTTATGAGATTTTCCTCTACAATTTTAAATTCATTTTCTGAGTTTACGAGATTGGATATTATCCTTCCTCTATGAATTTTATGTATAAATAAATTCTCCAAGCGTAGAGGAAAGGAGGTTGTTTATTATTGTAATAGAGGAGATAAATGATTAATTTTTCAAGGGATTTAGAGCGTTGATTTGTAAGAGAGATTTCTGAAGAAATAAAGAATTGATGGTTGTTGAATTATGGCACTTATTCATGGCTTGATTTGAGATTTTCTTAGTGGCACTAACCTATTGGGAAGGCCCCCTTAGTGTCATTAAGTGTTGCTATGCTTCATGTGTTTTGTAGATTAGTCTTACATCTGGAAATTTATTTTTATTTTGCAATGGATTTATGTTACATGAAACTTAATTATATTCACTTTCATAATTTCAATTTAGTGTTTACTACCTCTCTTTAGGTTTAAGAAGCGAACTCCATTTTATTCCATATTTTATTTCAAGTTATTTTCAATTTGTCATTAGATTTGTATTTCACCTAGTATTAGATTTACTGCTCTATTTTTAGATACCTTTATTAAAGTTGATTATGATCAAATTCAAATTGATTTTTGTGAGGCTTAAAAAGTCAAACAAATTTAAATTATTTTCTTAACATGTTTTAATGTTCATAATTCCAATTTACAGAATTTCTGTAATTAATTCGATACTTATTCATAATTTCAAATTCCAACTTTTTCGTACATAATTTAGTACTATTTTTTGTACTAGAACAAAGTATTAAATAAATATGTAATTTGTTGTTTAGGATTCTTTAATTGATTGGAGCTTTGCGGGTACTGAATAAAATATTCCTACAATGAACAAGAACCTATAGTATATATCGAAGCCTGCTTAACATTTATTTTTGATAGTTTCTTACTGTATTTCTTGTAGTTTATTGGCCTGTTTTCTTTACTTGCCTTGCACACTTTTGCTTATAGTTGTCGGTATTTTCTTTTATGCAACTTACTTTTTGGCATCATGTTTAATAGGTTTTCATCACTATAGGATTAAAACCACTGAAGTCTAAAGAACTCAAAATATGCATATATAAAATCACATGAACATCCTCTATTGGTAACGAAATATTGTGGTTCAAAACACAATAAGAATTAGAGTCCCATAGTCCAGTGAAAAGTGATAACCCTTAGTGATTAATTTTTTCTAGTGTTAGTTGTTAGCATAACATACAATAGCCTCTAATCATACATTTCATGTGCTTTCATGTCTAATTCTTATGATCCAATATTCAATAATTAAATGTTGGAATTAGAATACATATAATTCCACCAACAGGGTTGTAATGAAGTTCCCATTCATATTGTCTCACAACGTTAAAGAAAAATTGTTCCCTTGGGTTCCCCAATGATGGGGATTTATTGTTTTGAAAGTGACCAAAGGCATGCTTAGCATTTTATAGAATGACCTTAACATGGGAGCTATAATATTTTGTGTTCAGAAATTTGGATCAAATAATTGCTCAAAAATTTAAATGCTGCAACCTTGATGTAATCAATTGTGATCACTTTATTCTCTTAGGAACATATTCTTTTCAATATAGTATACTTTTATTATCATGGATTTTATGTAGAGAGACATTATTACTATTTGTTCTTGTTCATTCACATAGTTTGCCAAATGAATTACCATATGGGACAATTTCACTATTAAAAGGCAGCCAAACAATTAACCCTTTTGTTGTGGTGGTTTACTCCAAAGGAAATTATATTCATGAAGGATGGAAATTCTCTCCGTTGAACCGTATTAAGAGAAGCTCAATGTCCTGCATGAAATGTCCTTCATTAAAAAAAAAAGGAAAAGAAAAAAATTACTTTCGAGAGCAAGGTTGGAGTCTTGGTCCTGAAATACTCGCTCTATGGTGGAAATTTGGAGAAATTTGTTTAATTCTTGTGCTAATTAATATCATTCTCTCTATGCTTCATAACAAGATTAGTAACACCAAAATTTTCTATTGTTTCTGATGATTATTAGTGAGAAACCACAACATCTTAGAAGCACCCCCCATATGTAGGTGTATGACAAAGGTTTATGTTTTCAATATATTTTAAAATTTAATCTCTAAGTTCTTCCTACAACATTTTCTGACAGCATAGTATACTAGTTAATGTAGGATGATTTTGGCAGGGGAATTCTTATTCATGAAAGGTGTTTCTGGAAGTTTGTTTTGGATGTATTATTACATATTAGAGTAATATGAAGGGTCACATATTTTTTTTAAAAGTAGAAGTTTCATTTAGGCCAAGGTGTTTGATAAAACCTTGTAGAAGATGTTAAATTACAATTTCAAAATATTCCCAAACAACATACAAGTTATATTTTAGAAAATGAGGAATCATAATTCAAATTCTAAGATACTGAATTTTAGAATCTTGTTCAAATCATATAGCATATATTTCATACATTTTTGCAAGTATTAACCCTTTGTTACTGCCCACAAGTGACATACATCAGTAAGGAAAATATTGCATATATTATTTAGAATCATACTACACTCTAGATTGTTCTTGCTCTTGTTTCCACAAATGCAATTATTGTTAAATTTAGTGCATGTTGAGAACGTGTTCATTTCTGGAGAAATCACTTAGGGTGATACCAAAACACTGAGACCTAGAGAATTAAGAATTTATCCATGTGTGTCCTAAAATTTAAGAGCATTCGAGGTAATGGTATACCTTAGAAAGTATTTTGAATTTATTCATTAAGAGATGGTCTGTATTATAGGTTTACTTCATATGAATTTTTTATGAGGACCTTAACTCCTTATATATCATTTTACAAGCATTTCCTTCATGTTGTTTTTATAGGTTTAGAAGGTCTTTTGCATATATTGGTATCTTGCATACATGAGAAGAAATTCCTAGACCCCATTCTCTTAACTTCACCTTGGGAGTTGGGTCTACCTAATAACCATCTCCTTGAGGTCAATAATGTAAGGGGGTGTGTCGAAACCCCAATTCTTAGTTGTGTAACATAGCCTCCAACTAACTCTATAAAATCCTTTCTTGCCATTGGAGCCACCATAGAGAAATTATTACCATATATTTTCAAGCCTTTGATAGGCCAAGAGAGAGGGGACCCTCAATAGTAGTATACATGGTTGGCATAAAGGGCATCAATACTTATCTTAAGCCAGATTGTCAACACCATGGGGTTAGTAATCCATTTATCCACCTTTTCCGTGATTATCTAAAGAACATATTCCCACAACTTCTTCAACGAGAAGTGAGAGGAAAATAAGGTGCCCTTGAAAACTTGTTTGGGTTCTAACTATTACCATGTGTAGTGAATATAATTGCATAGTTATCCCTAGTTAACAAATATGCACCTTCTTCTAATGGTCACATCCCTTCATACATGACCTAAAAATATTTATATTCATCTTTGCATGTATGAAATATATCATTATTCAATCATATTATGTTATATTATATCATCATATATTGGTTTTAATTGTTGATCCCATTCATATTGGATATTCTTAGTTATCAAACAAGAATGTTCATAACAGTTGTATCTGAGCTTCTCTTTTGAAGTTACTTCACTGGGAGAGCTCAAGACTCGTTGGCATATGGCTAAATTTGTTTGTTGATGGAAAAATACATTCGGCTTGTGTCCAAAATTTTTCTTGATATTAAAAGTGGGGAAAAGAAAATTCAACTATACCATATTAGAAAAAAGGGCCATTTGAGAAGATATTCATCTCGACAAAATCCTGGCACAATTGTTCCATAGAATTTTCCATTCAAAACTTAGCATTTTTTTGTAAGGTATACACTAGCAAAGGGACAAGAAAAATATCTGCAGAGGGCCTTTCTCTTCTACAAAATTGTGCCACCACACTTGTCCTAATGATTTTTCTACCTGCATTAACACTCCTTACTATTGCGGAAAACATTGAAAAAGGAAAAACTATAACAGTTTGAGGGTATCACGTAGGAAATCAAACAACATATATAATTGTTGAATTAAGGCTTCTGTGATCCATATTAGGTTTTTGAGACATGTTTTCAGGGATAATCACATTAAAATTCATTTGTCGACGTGTTTTGAACCAGCAAGTGTGGTTCGTCGTGAGGACAAGATGAAGAACAAGATCAGGGAAACAAGTTAAATAGAGAGACCGATCATTCAAATGGATAGAAAGAAAGAACTAATTTTGACCAAAGGAAATGGCTACAATTGACTCGACTACAACTACATTTGACTGGACCAAGATTTAAGGGAGAGTTTATTACTTAGTTAATTAATTTATTAATTTGTTACATTTATTTATTTTTATTTAAATTTATATGAAACTAAATCTATGAGCTAATAATTAACTAATTTTTTTATGAACCTAAATTAAGAAATTTAAACTTAATAAATAATTTATTATCCTATTTTTAATTTAAAACTAAATACGATTATTTAGTTTTAAATTAGAAAGAGGATAATAAATTATTTATTAAGCTTAAAGTTATTAATTTAGATTTATAAAAAATTTAGTTAATTATTAGCTCATATATTTAGTTACAAGTAGATTTAAATAGAAATAAATAAATCTAACAAATTAACTAATTAACAAACTTTCCCCTAACTCTTGGTCTCGTCAAATGTAGTTGTAGTCAAGTCAATTCTCTTTGTTTCCTTTGGTCAAAAGTAGTTGTTTCTTTCTAGCCGTTTGAATGATTGGTCTCTCTATTTAACATGTTTCCATGATCTGGTTCTTCATCTTATCCTAACGATGCTGGTTCTTCATCTTATCCTAACGATGAACCACACTTGCTGGTTCGAAACACGTCGACAAATGAATTTTGAAGTGAATGTCGCTGAAAACATGTCTCAAAAACATATATAGTTTTTTTTTTAATCTTGTGTCCATTATAAACACTATGAAAAAAGAAAATTTGATTGTTTAAAGTGTATATAGTGTGGAAATGATGCACTATTTAGGCTCTTAAATGAAGCAAGACAATAAATAAATATACAAACAAACCAAGAGAACGTTCCATACAATCAAGTTTATTGGGAAGAGGGAATAACACTAGAATTTCAGGTTTGGATGATGTCAAAAGCTATCACCACAAATATAGGAATTTTTTGATAATTCACTAGGTTGAGATCTAGAACATGGATAGTCTATTTTGAATATGTTTTGTCGACAAGGAGATAGAAAGCGTAGTGTCGATTTCCAATAGGTTTGTGCCAATGTCAAATTAAATTATACAATAAGAGAAGCATAGTCGTTAACGACTCTCATAAGTTTTGAGAATGACATGATTTCCATTTTAGTATATCACAATTTACTTTTTTTTTTTAAATCATTTGAAAGGATTCATTTTCTCTCATGTAATTCTGAAATATATGCTTCAAGAGTGAAGCAATATTTCTTAGACGTGATTCAACAATTTCACATGTGAAGCAACGGATTGTTATTCTATTATTAATAATTTTTCTTTGGTAGTGGAGTGTTATCATTTATGATTGTATTTAGGTAAAGTTGCAAATGACACTGTTATAGTTGACTCATCCATTGCACTCAAACATTATACTATTTGAGAAGTGAATGAGGATAATAATGAAAACTATGTTATATATTGAACATATTAATTAACATCAGTGTAGAAATGACTTGTGATGGTCTATATCTTGTATATTACAATATCAGACATCCTTACCTATTAGCTATTTAATAGGGTTTGTTGATTTTTTCCTTTGAAACTCCAAACTCACAAAATTTAAGCTAGAAAAAAGAATTCAAACTGAGTTTGCAGTTTTGGTAGACAAACTTCTAAATCTTTAAAATCACAAGACCATGATTAAATTCACTGGTTTAGTTGATTTATGACTTGGATTGAGTTAGATTCAACAGATTATTTCTCAAAAAAATACATAAAATAATAAACTTTAATGAAAAATGTCAGATACTACATGCATTTTTAAAAAGTTAGTAGCTGCATCCTTCAAGCTAAAAGGCATATTATACTCATAACAACATGATAACTACCAAACTACACTTTTTCATCACTTAAAATTTTAAAATTATTGAAAAACATAGAATATACATGCATTCTTTCTTATCTTCAATTTTATAACTAAGGGTCAAGGAATTAATCCATCTAAATACAAAAATAGATTAGGCAATCTTCTTTATATGCACAATGAAAATATGAAATAATTCATAATAACATATAGAACATTAGTATTATTCTATGACCCTCAAAACCTGATTATTATATACTATTAATATCACCCTCTCATTGTGAGTGGTGTTTAGGCTATTATATGCATATAAAGTATGACATCTAAGGAGAAACTATGGGTTGACATACATAGTGTTTGCTCAAAGGATCTCTAAGAGACTCTAGGTTAGGGTGTGTCCATACTCAAAAGTTTTTTAAAGGCACATAACCTTTCTTTCTAATGAATGCTCTTTTAAGGGGACAATACCGACATATAAAGTTTTTGTTTTGTTTTGTTTTTTGTTTTTTTTTTGTTTTTTTTTGTTTATAATAGTTTGTGATGTATATGAAACTCTTTTATGGGTCATTTGTATGACATCATGTGTTGTGTGCCTGCAACTGAGAAGAAATGCATTCCAAGAAAGAAAAGAAAAGAAAATTACGACGTTTCATGAATAAAAATAAAATGTACAATAATAAGTAGATGCATGAAATCTAGAAACAAACTTCATTTGACTTTATAGAGCTCACATAATCTACAATCTTCCTAACCTCTTTTTACTTTTCTTTTCCTTGTCCTTTCCCTAAAGTTGTTAATGTGTTTTCCCATTGACATTAATTTCCTTTTCGTTTCGTCAAATAAACCTTGATCCACTTCAAAAATTTTCATCCATAGTCCTTCAAAATTGTTGTTTTATGCTCTTGTTAGATGATGGGGGATTCATTAAGGCCTCCCTTCTAACAAGTCTTTGCCTATTGACATCAAAAATTTTTCTAGGTTTAAGGCTATATACCTTATTAGTACCTTGAGGCTCATATGCCTTAATGACACATTCTCTCACTAAAAATCATGATAATACATCAATGTCCCTTCATCGTTGGATCTCGCAAGTGGCTTGACGTCAACCCATCTATTCGCACTTCACGAAATGTACTTAGGTATGTCGTCACTCATGAACATTAATGGTGAGTTTGCCTCGAATTGGTTAACGACATTCATTAACGGCCGATAATCCAATGACTTTTCTTTATGCTCGACATCAGTTTTCTAACGATTGAAGACTACATCATCATCAGTTTGCAGTAGTAAACAATTTGTAATAGTAGCAATAAAGATCCCAATCTTCTCATTAGCACAAAAATAACAACAAAGAAGATCAAATTCCTTTGTTTACATCCTCCATGATCGAACATCAGCAACCACAGTCTTCATTATACACAACTAATCGACATTGAAGGTAAGTGAAGGTATGTTGTTTTCTAATTTGTAGTCATACAATTCCTTAAAAGCTAAACTTGTAATTTTGGAAAATTAATCACTCAATTTATACTCCCTTTCTCATATTATCATAAACTGAAAACACCTTTAGTTGGGAGAAAGGGACATTAATTCACATTTACATTCCATACACCATCATACGTTTTCATTTCATTCCAACCCGCATATTCTTCCCAATCAACTATTGTTGCAGCATGATTCTTAAAGATTATATGTTTTGCAAATTATCGATACATTGATAGTTAGTAGAGGAGTTGAAAACAAAATTTTAATTGTTTTCATGTATTTAAAAATAAAATTATTGTTACACAAGACGAAATACTCAAAAATTCTGATTGTCACACAAGAACCAACCATAAAAACTATATGTTCCAATCAAATATATTACACTTTTCAAAATAGAATATGATAACACAAAGTTTGAAGAGAATCCATTCAAGTCAAAGCACATAAAAAAGAAAAGAATTTTAAAACAATTAACTTATGGATAAATGAATCAATGCAATAGTTGCATGAGGACATGAAACGACTTTATTTGGGGGGTATGTTGAGTGTCAAAGTTGTCTTCCATTTTCAGCCATATTTCCAACATTTCATCTCCATTTAGCCTTCATATCATTACTATATAGCCATAAAACCCTACATCAAGTAATCATCTTCACAAAAATTTGGGTAAGAATCATTATTTTCCAAAGTTATTTACTTTATGCATTATAAGTGAATTAATGATTAAAAACTAGGAAACTAAGATAGCTTCATATAGATATATATATGTTATGAGTTTTGTGACATGTGTAGGCTTATTTGTAGGTTCTAGAAGGGTCTTACTTGTCCTCCCAAGCACAAATTATAATTTCAACTCAAGAGGTGGACCATATCCAAAGGAGAAGGATTATGTAGGTATTTATGAGTCATATAATTTGTATCTAATATTTAGGATAAGTTGAGACAAGTATGGATCTATTAGATATTTAAGGGATCCACATTTACTGAGCATATAACCCTAACTAATGTATAAATAAGAGGTGCATCCTTCAAAGGAAGCCAATAGTTATCAATTATTCATTAGCATGATATCAATGATTGTTCATTCGACATGAATAATATCATTTTCTCGAAAATTACGAGTTATGAGTGTTGTTTGACTCTTAAGGTGTGATAGTTGTTCATGTGTGCTCGTTGAGAAATGGAAGGATCCCCATCAACCACAATGTACATAAAATTGTAACATAATTTGATTTTTTTTATTTCTTTTCTGCAAGTATGATTTACTTTCCACAAGTATGATTTTATTTCCTAGATTTTATGTGATTTTCGTTAAACTGCACTTACTAGTTAGCCTAGTTTTCTTGCTTGACAACTAAATCACTAGTTGTTATTTTCTTCTTTCTAAATTATCATAGTTTTATTCTTATATTTTTTCATATATTAGTTTGTTTTTAAATATTTTAGAAAGGCCATAGCGTTCATAAATTCCACGTTTAGAAGTTAGCTTCCATTCCTAGAATTTAATTCAGTTTTCTTGCATGTGATTTCTTTTGTAGTTTTCTTTAGTTATAATTGTAATATGAATTTCCATTCTAAACAAAATTGTACAATAGTTTCATCCAAAGTCCCATATATTTTGGTTTTTTCTAAGTTTATGAAACCCCTGGTCTGACAAATTAAATGATAGGTATTTAGCATACAATTAAATCGCCCTACAGACTTGATGACAAATGATTTGAATTGACGGCTCATAATTTACCTTGATAACATGCTTTATGGGAAAACTGATTTTTAGTTACTTACATTGGTACTCAATAGATATTTTGTTTCCACATCAATAGATTTGACACATTGGTTTAAGTATAAACAATTATGATTTAGTATGAAGTAATGTGATAATAAATGGATGGAACATGCATGACTTATCCTTAGTGTATGAAGTTTCATCTAGTGATAGAAATGATTTATATTATGAGCATGAGGATGAATTGATGAAGGTTGATTTGATATTTCTTTGTAAATGAAAATTTGTTGGCATAACAATAGGTAAAGTCATAACTTGGTATTTGGACAAGAGCTCTACCTGTCACCTAGTCTAAAGAATTTGTTACAGTGATATTAAGGAGTTGAATGTCAGTTTTGATATGACATCTAAACGTTTGATAAGTTGACTTAGTCGATTTTATTGCACAATATTGATTTACGTAAGGTTGAACATATTGTTTTGGTAAAGTGTTATGTTTGTAGAAAACATTGTATGAAGCAAGCTTCTCGATCTTGATATGTCCCCATTCAAATAGTTATCTCTAGAAGCTACGGTGATCTATTGATCCAAACCTATACTTCAGAAGTGGTACAAGGTATAATTTTTATTTTAGTTTTTATACATTGATGGTGCACTCTTTATAGGTAATGAGCCCCTCATCATAAAAATAAGAAGGAATTGGCTTTTGAAGCTCATAATAATAAGTCATGACATGATGAATCAGTTTCTAAAGTTTAGAAAATAAAATTCTATATTGTGAAGCTATTGAAGAGTTACTGGAAAGTGAAAATATAAATCCTTGGACACTCTCACTGAATTTCAATAACTTGTGAAAAGATATTGGTGAATTTGAATTGGAAACTGAGAGTTGGTTGAAGCTTTATGTGGATGCCCCTATATATATAGATATACATATCTATATATATATATGTTGTGCATAGAATCTGAGTAATTTCATGATTGAGATGATTCATACACATTGAGTTTCCATCGAGCACCCTTCAGTATATTTGCATGAGACGGTCAATTTTTGATCTGATATATTCATTATACAATATCTGATGGCATGTATGTATTCATGTGGTTTGGGATCATTATTGATTTGTACATTTGGGTGATTCCATAGTATGAGATAGCTACCCTGATGTTTTTAGATGAGAGGTCCATAGCTTTAAGCATGACTGAGGTTGAGTATGATGTTGCTAACATGGCTAGCTCGGGGGCACGACGAAGAATCTCTAAAGTCATTTAAACATGTTGTGGATATGGCATGGAAGCATTGCGATGAAAAATAGAGGGAATTGATTCATGAATAATCACGTATATACATGGAAATGAGATGCCTTCATATATTAAGATGACGTCGCTGCAGAATACAACATTAGGCTTTTTGGTTACTAGCCCCATGAGAGGGAGAATGACTATGGTATCCTTTCTATGATATGAATATTTTTGTTCTCATATAATATTTTATTTTATCATCCCTCCACGCATGGCTTGTGAGCTGAGGAGGCTTCAAGAATTTTACCATTACCTTTTGGTAAGTTGGGTATCTAGCCAAAGCTCAAATTATGATGCAAGTCTCGCACCACGTGAATCTTGAGGGTCATTGCTAGGAACATCTGTAGGAAATAGGATGGGTTGGGATGTGCATCCCTAAATCATCTATTTCTCAATATGGGGTTGTATATGTTTAGCTCCCCCATGAGATTTCAGGTTGAGATGTTCTCCCCGATGTGATTTTGATATGTTCTCTATGATCTTGATGAAAATCATATATTTGGCTACCCTCTAGTGTTTCTGAGGTGGTAGCATTGGGGTCATTGTTGGCAGTGGTTCTGAGTGGTAGCAGTGGCTCTCGAATTAATAGAGTTTGGTAGCTAAGGCTTCACACCAATTTGAAATTATTCTTCTTTTAGATTCGAGAATTTTTAGCATATGAGAAGGAATAATCAAGAGATCAGGAAGAATAAACAAGAGATGAATTGAAATTGATAGTGATGATATGTGATTATGAGATTCTTGATATTGGATAGGATTTGATGACAAGATTCACATGAGATGGTGCAGGCAAAATTACCCCTAGTTGAGAGGGAGTGTTAAATTTGGCATCTATGGTTGAATTCCACTTTGGAAAATGCATTTGATAGAGCTGATGGTGGCATTAAATTTCTCTTTTTGAGAGGACCAAAACCAACCTAAATGTCATCAAATTTGGCTAAGGGAAAGTGCATTTTTGAATTATTAGCGCACATGTGCATATTTGATCAGGTCATCCCTAAAGAAAATTGGACAGCCTTAGAAGGTTATAAATACAAGTGACCTCAACCCTATTTGGATATAATCATGAGAGATTCTTCTATTCTCTTTTTTGTTCGTGGATCCTAGAAAAACCTCTAAGTCTTCAAACACTCGAAACTATCGCATGAGAAGAACTTTTCAAAAAGTCGGATTACACTATTGGGAGGCAAAAACATGAAGGAAACATTTAAAAATAGGCTTATTGGCAGTCAAAGAAAATTTGAATCGGAGCCGTCAGATCTGGTCGGTCAACGGTCCAGATCCGATCAGCATATCCCAATCGGTGAAGGCAAATGGAGTGTATTAAAGGTGACCATATAAATGCTTCGATAGTGATCAACAGCATCAATAAGGACTGTCAATCAAGCATGCAGACTGACAGCCTAGGTTAACCCACCATATCGCATTAGCAGATTATACTGGAGCGCTTTGAACGGCCCGAGTGCTCATGCGATATGTGATTGTGATGAGTCGCATCAGAGCAACACCATGGAACGGGGGATGATACATATGCATCCAGACCCGACAGGGTTATGAATGGTATTCAATATATTTTGAGGTCCGAGAAATAGGGTTTTCCTTTATATTTGTGATTTTCATTAAATAAATGAAATACAAAGGATAAAGTGTCAATGCTATGAACATGACCTGAAAAGGTTTGTTAAAGCAGATATATATATATATATATATATATATATATATATATATATATGTATATATATATGTATATGTATATGTATATGTATATGTATATATGTATATGTATATGTATATGTATAGTATATATGTATATTTTATATTATATATGATATATATATATATATATATCATGTACATGTAGATATACATATAAATTTACATATACATATACATATACATATACATATACATATACACATATATATGTATATGTATATGTATATGTATATCTTACATGTACATGTACATATAAATATATACATATACATATACATACATATATATATATATATATATATATTCAAGTCTGAGATGAGCGGGATTTTCGTATTTTAATGTATTTTCAAATATAAAGGGAAATCACAAAACAGATAGGATATTGGGAGGGTCATAGGTGGTAAGATCGGGCTCCACTCAAGCCCATACATTGGCTACCACATGTTAAACCACCCTCATGGCGCAGTTAACCCCCATACGAAATAGCCGCCCAAAATAAACCACATCCATTCGATCTGGATCTCCTAGATCAATTGTGGAGATGCAATGTCGATATACAGGTAGCTCTGATAGGAGTTATAAGGCAGATTCATAATGTTTCAAATATGATAAATGAAAATTTCGCAGAGTTTCACAGTTTTGAATGTATTTCTCTAAGAAAACAAAGAATGTTGTTTTTGGGGATTTCAAAGGGATGATGACTCATTCCATTATAGAACAAGTGGCCACCATCCCTAAAAGAGTTTTATCAATGATTGCCAACGCTCAGAGGGTAATTTGAGCGTACAGAGGTCGGGAAGCTAGAGAGCTTGAGCAGGAGAAATGAACAGACAGAGTGGATTAGCTTTAAAGCCACAGAGAGAGAACAAACAGAGGTAGGCAGTGCTGAGAGAGAGCAATATAGATAAAGAGTCAGTAAGGAGAGTCTATGGTGAGGCTCAATTTGAGCTCACTATTGTAAAACTATGCTTTTAAAGACATAATAGAGAGGTCACCACTGAAGACTACCCCAAGAGATGTAGCCCAGGAGTATCAGGTGAACTCCATATTAAACTTGCTATATTTATATGTGTTTGTCTCTTATGTTCTCTAAACTGCTTCATTGTCTATGTATTTCACAATCTTATCAATCCATTGCATAAAGTAACATAGGCATATCTATGCACATGAGTTTGTAATACCTTAATAATTATCTAAGATCTCATTTTCAGATCAAATGGTATCAGAGCGCTAGGTTGCTAAAGTTAGACAAGCTTGTGCTGGATTGCTGAATACTAACTAGGTCAAAGCTCAAATTAGGAAAAGGAGAACTAGTTGAGGCTAACCCAAAAATTGGAAGAGTCTATCCTAGGCGGAAAATGACAGAAGAAATCCCCTTGGAATCAGACTGTCAGCTCATGGACAGTTTCATGATCATGAGAGCCATGGTAGAAGAAATGTACCAAGAATTTAAGAAAGGCCGAGGGGAAATCCCTTCAACATCTCAAACAGGCAAAGGAGTAGAGGAACCTATTCTAGTTTCCCATTTAGAAGGTGAAGGGGAAGTGGAAGAACCTCCTCCATCAACACCTCCTTCTAGCCCTGAAAATAAAAAGAAGAAGACTTATGTGATTAAATTAGATGTAAATTTTGATTTGCCAATATATGATGGAGAATTAAATGCAGAAAAGCTATATAAATGGATTAGACAGATTGATGTATATTTTAGGGTGCAGAACATCGATTTAGAAAGGAGAAAGATGCAGCTGGCAAACCTTCACCTGGGAGGAATTTCCCTAGTGTGGTGGGAAGGCAGGACACAAGCTAATCTAAAGAAGCATGGTAGAATTATTTCTACCTGGAGTGAATTTGTTCATGCCATTAAACAACAATTCTATCCAATAGCTTATATGCAGCAAGCCATGATGAGTTGGAAACCTCTTTTCTAATTAAAGGGGCAAAGTGTACAAAGCTATACGTAGGAATTTCAGAAAAGAGCTTTAATTCTAGGCTTTTCTCTAGACTCACCTGAAAATTTTCTGAAGTATATAGGTGGTCTGCATAGCTATTTGAGGCACACCATTCTCATGCTTAACCCCACTAGCATAGATGAGGTATCTTTTCAGGATACACATCTAGAGGATGGAGGCAAAAATGTGATCCCAAAGATTGGGGGATCATCAAAAACCACTGCAAGCAAGAACGAGGAAAAGAAGAAGTAGAAATGGAAAGAGAGGAAGGCAAACATTGTACAAAAAGGCAAACCTTCATGTACTCACTGCAAGAAGGATGGACACAATGATGAACATTGCTAGTCTTTGCATCTGGAGCTGAAACCCAAGAAGTTTGATGGAAAGAAGAAGAAGACTGCTGCTGCTATACAGAAATATTTGGTGTCAAACTCAGGTGATGAAACAATAATCACAGCTACAGGTATAAAAGGTAAAAATTCTAAAGCATCTACTAGTAATTCTGCACAAACTATTGATAATGAATAAAATAAGAGGAGAAGACATGAGCTTTTTCATATTAGAGTTATTTCCAAGCATCAAAAGACCAATAATTTATTTGAAAGTGGTTCACAAGTAAACTTGATTTCTGAAGCAATTGTAAAGAAGTTGGGATTACTAACCACACCTCACAAAAAGCCATATCCATTAGGTTGGGTATGTGATAAAACAAAGCTACAAGTAATTAGACCATGTCAACTTAGGTTTTCTTTTGGGTCAGCATTGGTAGATGAGGTTGAGTTAGATATCGTTCCCTTGGATATATGTGGAATTGTTTTAGGAAGTCCCTACTTGTATGATAGAAAAGCCATTTTCTATAGAGCCGAAAATAAGTATCAACTCACAAAATATGGAATAGAATATATTGTAATAACTGACAAACTCAAAAATAATTACACTCTCATAAACTTAGGGTAGATGAAAATAATTGTAAATTCATGCAAGAAATTTTTATTGATGGTTTTAAAGGAAAATAACCATGATAAAACCAATATATTTGAAGGCTGTGATGCTAAACAGAAAGATGATTTAGAAAATATTGTTTCAGAATATGATATCCTATTTCAAGAACCTAAAGGTTTGCCACCCAAAAGGGAAATTTTACATGATATTCATTTGTAGCAAGATGCTCCATTGCCTAACATCAGAATGTACATCTTATCCACTTTAGAGAAAGCAGAGATCAAGAATCAGGTACAAGATTTGCTCAAGAAATGGTTCATAAGACCAATCACATCACCATGCGGATCTTCGATCATGTTGGTGAGAAAGAAAGATGGTTCTTAGAGGATGCGCATTAATTACAAAGCACTAAATAAAATAAAAATCAAGATTTTTTATCCCCTTCCTTGCATTGATGATCTATTGGATCAACTAAAATAAGATGTTTACTTTTCAAATTTGGACTTGTGTAGTGGCTACCAGCAAGTTAGAGTTACAGAACAAGATGCATGGAAGATTGCTTTCAAAACAAAGCAAGGGCTATATGAGTGGCTACTTATGCCTTTGCTTAACAAATGCTCCTGCCACTTTGATGGGAGTTATGAATGATGTACTCCGAACTTTTATTGAAGCATGTAAAGCAAACTCTAGATGTTTTGAAAAAAGAAAATCTCTATGTTAACTTAACGAAATGTCAATTTGGCAAAACATATTTAAATTATTCGGTTCATATAGTAGGGGGTGCTGAATTGAAGATAGATCCCTCTAAGGTTGAAGTCACTATAAACTAGCCTAAACCCAAATCTGCTACAAAATTTAGAAGCTTCCTAGGAGTAGCACAATATTGGAGAAAGTGTATTGCTAAATTTTCCTCGATTGCAACTCCCTTACATGATTTGACAAGATTAAACAAGGTGTTTCAGTGGGGAGGCAAACAATAGAAAGTCTTCAACACCTTTAAAGAAACAATTAGTACAACATCAGTACTAGCATTGCCAGATCTTCAAAGACCATTTGAGATTGAAATAGATGCCAGTGGCTATGCCATGGGAGCAGTGTTGATGCAACATGGTAAACCCATATGACATAATTCTGACACATTTAATTCTACAGTACATAATTATCCCACATATGATAAAGAATTGTATGCATTAGTATAGAGTGTGAAAATGTGGAAACATTACCTAATTGGAAAATAAACAGTTATATATACTAATCATCAACCGCTTCAATATTTACACTCACAAACTAAGCTACAAGAATCAGGACACTATAGGTGGATGGGTTTTCTATAGCAGTTCCATCTAGTCATCACATATAAGAAAGGCATACATAATAAATTTGCAGATATGTTATCCAGATAAATCGTAAATGCATCTACTATACTTAAGCATAATTCAGTTTTGCATGAAAGTTACATCGAACAATATGCTCAAGATGTAGATTTTAAAGATGTATATGCAACTTGAAGTCATGGCAAACAAGTAGAAGAATTGGATTATCATGTTAAGGACCAACTCTTGTATCGTTTGGGATAGTTATGCATTCCTCAAACTAAAAGAGTTAATATAATCCAAGAAGCAAACAGTTCTCTAATATCATGTCATTTTGGTGTAAGTAAAATAGTTGCATAGCTGCAAAGATTTTGCTATCGGCCAAGAATGGATGAGACAGTTTCTAAATATATTGAAGGGTGTACCATGTGTGCTAAAAGTAAGCCGAACAATAGAAAATTAGGCTTGTACACTCCACTTCTAGTCCCTTCTCGTCCTTGGGAAAGTGTTTACATAGACTTTGTTGGGGGATTGCCAAAATCTAGAAAAGGTCATGATTATTTATATGTTACTGTGGACAGGTTCAGCAAAATGGGTATTTTAATACCTTGTAACAAGAAAATTACAGTTGAAAAACAACAAAATTGATCTTTCACCATGTATGGGTTCATTTTCGATTACCCACTTCCATTGTATTTGATCAAGATTCCTGATTTCTTGGGAAATTTTGGTCAAGTCTATGGGAATTGATGGACAGCAAACTGAAGAAGAGCACAACCTTTCATCCACAAATAGATGGCTAAATAGAGGTGGTCAACAGGACAGTGATCCAGTTTCTCATGGGATATTGTAGAAAACATCCCAAGCATTGGGATGAACATTTGTGTTATGTGCAACATGCTTACAATCATGCTAAACATTCTTCTACACAAAGATCTCCTTTTGAGACCTTTTTTTTGTTTTACACCAAAGTCTCCCTTGGATTTTGTCTTTTGTAAAGACATAGTAGTTGATGGACATAGTGATGTGGACAAAGCAACCAAGTTCATTGAACACATCCAAGAAATTCACCAGACAGTGTAGGAACAACTGCAAAAGAGCCAAGCCAAGTATAGGGCAAGGCATGATAAGCATCGAGTTGAGAATAGCTTCCAAGTTGGTGATCAAGTCTGGTTGTATATCAGCAAAGACATAATGCAAGGTGAAGGTAAGAAGCTGAAGCCAATAAGGTATGGGAATTTCAAGATACTTGAGAAAATTGGTGAGAATGCTTTTCACCTTGATTTTCCAGCTTATATGCAAATCTATTCAATAGTAAATGCAAAGAACTTGAGACTATTTGAACCTTCATTGATTGAAGATCCTGAAGAGAAAAGTTAGTTGCCTTCTATTGATGATCTGTTGCCCGAATATCTCAATGAGTTGTAGGAAAATATATTTTTGGACAGGAAGGTGAGAACTAGACGTAGAGGGGATGTTGAGTACCTTAGGATTGGACTCAAAGGTTCAAAACCAAGCAGTGTAAGTTGGATAGAGATTCGATAAGTGAGGAAGTTGTATCCTCACTTGATTTATGCTTAAAAACTAATTTTTGGTGGTCAAAAAGCATTTTAAGTGGGAAGGAGTGATCCAAATGGATCCTAGAAAAACCTCTAAGTCTTCAAAAACTCGAAACTATCGCATGAGAAGAACTTTTCAAAAATTCGAATTACACTATCAAGAGGCAAAAACATGAAGGAAACATTGAAAAACATGTTTATCGGTGGGAAAAACAACTTTGAATTAGAGCCATCAGACCTAGACGATCAACGATCTAGATCCGATCGGCATATCACAATCAGTGAAGACAGACGGAGCGTATTAGAGGTGACCATATAAATCTTGTGATATTTATCAGCGGGGTCAAAAAGGACTGTCGATCAAGCACACAGATCGATGGCCCAGCTTAACCTACCATGTCGCATCGACAGATTATAACAGAGCACTTTCGATAGCCTGGGTGTTCACGTGATATGCGATTGCGATGAGTTGTATTGCAAAGTCGCATCAGAGCAACACCATGGAACAAGAGCTGATACATATGCATCTAGACCCGACGGGGTTATGAATGGTATTTGATATATTTTGAGGTCTGGGAAACAACTTTTTCCTTTGTATTTGCGATTTTCATTAAATAAACTATATACAGAGGATAAAGCACCAATGCGATTAACCAGACCTAAGAGGGTTTGTTAACACACACACACACACACATATATATATATATATATTCAATTCTGAGATGAGTGGGACTTTCATATTTTAATGTATTTTCAAATATAAAGGGAAATTGAAAAATAGGCAGGATTTCGGGAGGGTCGTAGGTGGTAAGAGGTTTTGGCTGGGCTCCGCTCAAGCCCATACATTAGCTGCCATGTTTCCAGGCTAAGGAGAGAGAAAACCACGGTCATTGAGCGGTTAACGCCCGTATGAAAAAGCCGCTGGAAATAAACTATAGTCGTTGGATCTGGATCTTCCAGATCAATGATGGAGATGCGATGTCAATATATAGGTAGATTCGATAGGAGTTATAAGGTAGATTCATAATGTTTCAAATCCGATAAATGGAAATTTAGAGGAGTTTCATATTTTTGAATGTATTTCTCTGAGAAAACAGAGAAGGTTGTTTTTAGGGATTTCAAAGGGCCGATGACCCATTCCATTATAGAACAGGTGGCCACCATCCCTGAAAGAATTTTAGCAATGATTGCTAATGCTCAGAGGGTGATTTGAGTAGACAAAGGTCGGGAAGCCTTAATGCTTGAGAAGGAGAAAAACATATAGTGCAGATTGGCTTTAAAGCCACAGATAGAGAACAAACAGAGGCAGGCAGTGCTGAGATAGAGCAATAGAGACAGAGAGTCAGTAGGGAGAGTCCGTGTACTCAAAAGAGACTTGGGGGATCCAAGTAAAGCCTTATTGTTTTGTTTCTGTTGTGTGAGGCTCAATTTGAGCTCACTGTTGTAAAACTATATGCTTAAAGAAATAAGATAGAGGTCACCACTGAAGGCTAGACAAGGAGATGTAGCCCAGGAGTGTTAGGTGAACTCCATATTAAACTTGCTATGTTTATATGTGCTTGTCTATTATGTTCTCTAAACTGCTTCATTGTCTATGTATTTCACAATCTTATTGATTTGTTGCAAAAAGTTACATAGGCATATCCATGCACACGAGTTTGTAATACATTGATAATTGTCTAAGATCTCGTTTTTAGATCAAAGAAATCAAGATCTAAGGAAGAATAAAGAAGAGATGAATTGAAATTAATAGTGATGATATGTGATTATGAGATTCTTAAGATTGGATACAATTTGATGACAAGATTCACATGACATGGGGTAGGCAGAATTACCCCTTGTTGAGAGGGAGTGTTGAATTTGGAATCTACGGTCGAATTCCACTTTGGAAAATGAATTTGATAGAGCTGATGATTGCATTAAATTCTTTTTTTTAGAGGACCAAAATCAACCTAAATGTCATCAAATTTGACAAAGGGAATGTGTATTTTTGAATTATTAGCCCACATGTGCATATTTGATCAGGTCAACCCAAAAGAAAATTGGACAGCCTTGGAAGGTTATAAATACAAGTGACCTTAACCTCGTTTTGATATAATCATGAGATATTCTTCTATTCTCTTTCTTGTTCTTGGCTCACACAGGTCTGAGACATATCTGGGGAGGAAAGGGTTTGCAGAAAGGTGAACTTGTAGGGTTTGAAGGTTGAATCTCGATTTTAGGGTTGTTGGCCTCAATTGCAGGCATGTCTCAAAGAGATCTTGACTGCAGTTATTCACTAGTTGTCTCATTCGTATGATTGAATATTTCCAGCCACATGCACAACATGTCCGCCATGTGACTAGAATCTATGGATTATGAGTCATAGTTGGAGGATTTTGAAAAGTTTATTTTCACTACAGTAATCAGCTTATAGACTCAAGGAAGTGACTAGAACATCCTAGTCACACATATGACTCCTCCTCCATGCGATTAGGACCTAAATGTTCAAATTTTAGTCGTCTAATTTTTTCTCTCATTGAACGTAGTGTTCAACAGTTGACCACTGATAGTAAAATTTCATTACATGCTTTAGAATTAAGATTTTGGCTATGAGCATTGTTGGGTTCATCTCATGGATATATTTTAGTTTAATTTTGTTGGATAGTTTTGTGGATGCAGATATGGATCATTTTACTCTCTTTTTCTTATTCATTCAATGACAATCTAATAAGAAGAAGAATTTGAAAGGGATTTCCCCATACTGGGTTTTTCCATGGTCTCTCACTAATCCTAGTGTCTCTCTATGTGAGTTACTTTATTCTATTGTTCCTTTATGTTCTATTGCATTGATGATGATGATATTGTTCCTTTTACATACATTCCTATGTTGTTGAATAATGAATGATGTAAATCTGAATAATATTATGATATTATGGGGTCAATTTAAGGTGTTAATGAAGAAATGCAATTATAAAAGCATAACAATATAGCCCTAATAAAATTAAAATGTGTTACTCTAAGTCACCAAATAAATATGGAAGAATTTCAATTTTAGTAAGCATAAATGAGCAAGGTTAGAGTCAACATCAAGAATATGGAAAACCTACTCAAAACAGATTCACATAGTTTTGAATTCCATGTGCCTCATAGATACAAAGGACTCAATATTGTTGTAATCTACAAACTTATAACATCGAGTCTTGGGAAAGTTCACTAATAATTCTATTTATAAGTTTGACTCAAATTAGGATGAAGAGAGAAATTTAATCAATTGAAAGGAAGGCTAATTACAAGATTTTATTTGAGTTGTTACAATAGATTAAAGAAGAATAGATGTCAACTAGTTACCA
>APFE031704497.1:76253-152566 GCA_000404065.3 Pinus taeda | reverse complement strand
TAAGGCATCAGCGCTCACTCCTACCTTGCCCCAAAGATCCCCTTGCAAAAACTGTGCTCAATCCCCGCACCCTGAATTGCACTCCCTCCAATTGCCACCAAAAACCCAAAAATATTTAAATCAACCCCCCTTATCAATTTACTAGCCTAATATCTTTGATCCTAATTGGTCAGCTTATCATATTTAAGATCTACCGAATCTGACCCGAGAGAGCCTTCTCATACCTCGTAGGGCTAGCTACGAGGTGAAATGGTTTGATGTAGCCTTGAGAGTTTGTCTATCTCAGCCTAGGTGAATTCCAAGCGCTAACAGGTTGTTTTCATATGGATTTATCTTCCCCATTAGCTATACCACTTTGCGTAACTATATTAACACTCGATCCATCTTTGCGCAATTTTGATCTCATCATCTGGATGTTATGAGTAGTCTGTTGGGTTTGGGTATTATTTTCTTTCATCTTTGCAATGAGAATGGGAAAATATTCTATAATGTGATCAAATTGTCGACAATATTGACAAGAGGGGTGCGTCGGGTTCTAACAATCACATGCAAAGTGGTCTAGTTCCCCACAATCGTAACAAATGATTTCTCTGTGACCTCTTCCAGCTCCTTGTCCTCATCCTCTTCCTCATCCCTGGAATCCTCCTCATGTCGTAGGTGTGCCTTGATCCTAATGAGAACATGTCTCATCTTGTACTCTATATGTCAAAGTTATGTCCATCATTAACTCGTATCTTCGACAATTGCACTCATCATGGCCTACATACTTACAAAAATTGAAAAACACTTCTCAGGGAGTCTGTACAAACCTCTGCAACAAATGACAATTGTCTATCGTATGTTTTCCTATTATATGGAAGATAGCGCACCATGGTACAACACCTATACTTGATCCAACGACATTTTCTGGCTTTAGGGGGATAGGACCTCCCCCAAATAGATAGTTCTGATACACCGAGAAATGATCCTTATCATGACCATGGCCTTTGCACTTTAAGCACCATACTTCAGCGTGGGTCTCATTCTCGACCTATTTTCCCTTTTTGAGACTCTGTAACTCCATATGCAAGCTAGCTAACTACGACTGAATCTGTTGCACTCCTAAATTTAGATCCTGGATAGGCAAGGCCTCCAACTTCATAGAAATATCCAGTGCCTCACACTGTGTTCCAATAGTTTTCTACGAAAATGATAATCTCAAATGAGGTAATAGTGAAGCAATATACCAATCCTTATGTCGCTCATCTGAGATCCGCATATTATCTTGTTGTAGCGGACATTTCAACCTTTGATCAAAATCCCATGCAGATTCATTCACATTTTTTTTAATTTCTTTTACCTCAGTTACAGACTGGGTGATAAGGTGCTCAAAATTAGGCTCAAAAATCAAATTGGTTGAATCTTGATAAAATTCACTTCATATTGAATTTCTCATCATCTTGATTCCAATGGTGTGAATGACACTCGAATTAGAGATCATATGAAGAAGTTAGTGCAAGTCAAAGTTTAGGTTTGACTTGGACAGATGGCAAGAGAAGATGATGTTGTAGGACTCTTCAGCAAATGGGGAAGCGCCAAGTGGAAAGCCTCCATTGGCCCCTCATTTCACAAATCTCATATCGTAGGTGGGTCCACGTTAAATAATTAGCCCCAGAACAAGATAGGGTGAGATGCGATAATCACAATCACACATCGGATAAGGGAAAGTACTACAGAAATCAGTCCCCAGCGTACCGGGTTATGATGTGATAATCGCAATCACAAATCGCAATGTGCAAAGTCCCATATATATGTTACCCCATAACTCCACTGATTACGATTTGTGGTGGATCTTGGATGCGATAAGATTATGGGTTTCAGTTGATAGTTCTATCAGGTCCGTTGTTTATCACAATCACATATCACCTACGTCGCATTCACAAACCATAAGATTCGCCGGTTCTCGCCGATTGCGATTTTGGAATGGATTTGTTGGTGTCAATAACTTATGGCCACCACGCGGCAAAATGTTCACCCAGTTAGTTCTTTTTGGAGCAAAATTGTAGGATCATGCTAGAAACGGTACAATTTGTGGAGTAAATATTGGGAAAACTAGGAGAGGTCATAACTTCTTCAGTTTTCCATCAAATTGGATGAAAAAAAGGCTATATGACCATTTTTGGACATTCTGGACTCATTGGAGCAAGTTTTAGAAGCATTTGAACATTGTAAACACATCTTTTTACACTTTTGAACATAATAGAGAGGTCCAAGACATTGGAAGCTGGACCAAGGAGACGTAGCCCAGGAGGGGGAACTCCTTTATCATGTTCTTATTGTAATGTGTTTTTGATGATGTTATGTACATGTTTATGTTGTTGTTCAGTCTCTTATTTATGTTTAGTTTCTCATAAAATTAACATAAAAACTCATTTTTCACTTGCAAAAATTCATGAATCCTTAAGAACAATGAAAGCATTTTGTTTCTAATATGAGGAGGATCTTAGAAAAAAAATCTAATATTCTAAATCAAATCATTTTGGTATCAGAGATCTAGGTTTTCTTTGTGAACGAAGGATTTAACTATTTTCAAGTTTATGTCATGCTTACAAGGTTAAAAATCAAAATAGAAGAAGGGAATCTGGTTGGAAGCCCTGAAGTTGGGTCAAGGGGAAGGAGAGCAAGGTTGCCACAATCTCCAACACCAGTTCAGGCTTGAGTTGCAGTTGAGACTCTAGAGATCATGTCTCATGAAGGAGAACCTACAAACATGATAGAGGATGATAAGACCTTCAGAGAGGCTTTCTTTGATATGACAGAGATGGTAAAGGTCCTCTATGAAGAGAGGAATACCAGGTTGCAAGGGGAAAGTTCCAGACCTCCCAAAGGAGATGGCTCTTCAGGAGGAGTTAATGAAATGGAGACAAACCTCCACCCTCTCCACCATCTTCTTCATCTTGTTCCACACAAGAATCTTCACCCTCTTCCACTAACACAACCCTTACTCATACCCATCATCATACTTCAAAAAGAACTAGTAAATCACCTTTTTAAAAATTGATGTTAAATTTGAGATACCCATGTATAATGGTGAAGTGAATGCATAGAAACTTGATAATTGATTCATCAGTTGGAGGCCTATTACAGGATTCAAAACCTTCAAGAGGATGACATAAAGATTCAGTTAGCTTCCTTGAGAGTGGAGGGTGTGGCACTAGTATGGTGGGAATCAAAGACCCAAGAGGAGATTAAAAAACATGGTAAGAAATCAATTTCTTAAAATCATTTCATTGTTGGAATCAAAAGACAATTCTCCCCTCTAGCTTATATGCAGAAATCCGTCATGAATTGGCAGAACTTTAGACATCTTAAATGTCAAAATGTGCAAGATTACACCCAAGAATTCTAAAAAAGGTCTTTGATGTTAGGTGTAGGTTTGCAATCACAGGACACATTGTTGGAGTACATAGGGGGTTTACACAGTGACCTTAGGCATACTATCTTAAGGTTTAATCCCAATAATATAGATGATGTGTGTGTGCAAGCCACTCATCTTGAGGCAAGAGGGAAAAACACCCCAGAAGAAGGTAGTAAAAATCCATTTGAGAGTAAAGGAAAGGAAAAGGATTTCAAAGGGAAGGCAAAGAAAAATGCGTCTATCAAAAAAGAAGGAGAGAAAGTTACATGCAAACATTGTTCCAGATAGGGTCACTATGAAGTTCATTGTTGGAAGCTTCACCTCGAAATGAAACCAAAAAGAAACAACAACAAGGGAAAACAAAGGACAACTACAACCACTCAACAGGATTTGGGATCTGATTTGGGCGATGAAACTAAAATCACAACCATGGGGTTAAAAGGAAAAGAATCCATTGTTAGCATTAGTTCTTCAAACTCACAAAATAAAATTCCAAACAAAAAAAGGAGAGCATAAATTTTTCACATAAGGGTGATCTAAAGACATAACAAGATTGATACACTTTCCGATAGTGGCTCTCAAGCCAATATTATCTCTGAAAACATTGTCAAAAGTTTAAACTTGGAAATTGTTCCACATCATAAACCATATCCACTTGGATGGGTGTTTGACAATGCACAATTGTAGGTTATTAGAAAGTGTAAACTGAAATTCACCATTATTGCAAATTTCATAGATGAAGTGGAGCTTAATGTTATGTCGTTAGATATTTGTGGCATAGTTTTTGGCAACCCATACCTTTATGAAAAAAAGATAGCTTCCATAGACATGAAAACAAATATCATTTATTCAAAGATGGACTATAATATATTATGAGAGCTCATAGTAAGAAAATAACTCTTTTTCTTGTTAACGCGGAGGAGATGAAAAGATGAGTGAATTCGATCAAGAATTTTGTGCTTCTAAGGATCAAACCCAAGAATGATGTTGATAATGAAGTTTTTAAAGGTTGTGATTCAAATTTTAAATCTGAATTGGTTGACATAGTTAACCAATATGATGAGAAGTTTCAGGAACCAAAGGGATTACCTGCCAAGAGAGGAATCCAACATGAGATACAGTTGTAGCAAGATTTTCCTCTTCCTAACATTGGCATGTGTCGGATGTCGGTGATGGAAAGCACATAAATTAAGAAAAAAATTCAAAGGTTTTTGAATAAAGGGATCATCATACCATCTTCCTCGCCATGTGGTTCACCTATTTTCTTGGTGCCAAAGAAGGATGGAACATGGCACATGTGTGTGGACTTTCTTCCATTGAACAAAATTATGGTAAAGAACCATTACCCACTACCTAGAATAGATTATTTACTTGATCAATTGAAAGATGAAACGTATTTTACTAAGCTAGACTTAAGAAGTGGCTACAATCAAATTACAATAGTTGAAGGAGACATTTGGAAGACAACATTAAAAAAAAACAAGGTTTGTTTGAATGGATAGTTATTCTTTTTGGTTTATGTAATGCTCTCTCTAATTCATGCGTGTGATGAATGATGTGTTGAGGCCATTTCTTGATGAGTTTGTCATAATATACTTAGATGACATATTAATTTTCAGTAAATATCGTGATGAACATGTCATGCATGTAAGAAAAGTACTTGATGTCTTGAAAAAAAAACAGTTGTATATATGTCAAAGTGTGAGTTTGGAAAAACTTCTTTAGTTTACTTGGGTCATATTGTTGGAGGAGGTGAGTTGAAAATAAATCCCTCCAAGGTTGATGTCATTTTGAATTGGACAAGGCCCAAGACAGTTACTGATGTAAGAAGTTTTTTTGGAGCAACCCAATATTGGAGGAAATTCATTGCTAATTTTTCTCTTATAGCTTCTTCTTTGCATGCGTTGACAACTGTGAAAAAGGTTTTTTAGTGGGGAGGCAAACAACAAAAGGCCTTTGATGCATTGAAGGAAAAGATTGGTACAACTCCAATACTTGCACTTCCAAACTTGAGACTATCAGTTTAGATTTAGACTGATGCTAGTGACTATGCTATGGGTGCAGTACTCATGCAACATGGTAAGCCTATCTTTTTTCATTTGGAAACTTTTAATGGTGGAGTAATTAACTATCCTACATATGATAAGGAATTGTATGCATTAGTGAAAAGTGTGAAAAAATGGAAACACTACTTGATGAGTAAGGAAACCGTCATTCACACTGATCATCAACCATTGCAATACTTGCAATCTCAATCAAAGTTGCAGCAATCAAGGCACTTCCGATGGATTGTTTTTCTTCAACAATTCCACTTGGTAATTAGGTATAAGAAAGTTATCTACAATACATTCGTTGATATGCTTTCTAGGCCTATTGTTAGTGCAACTACTTTACTCAAGCATAATTATGTTTTACATGAAAGTTATATTGAGGAATATGCATTATATAATGACTTTCAAAATGTTTATGCAAGCTTGAGTCAAGGTAACCAAGTAGAGGAATTGGATTATCATTTGCATGATAACTTGTTGCACCATCTTGGCAAGCTTTGTATTCCACTGGGAGAAAGAGTTAACATCATAAGAGAGGCACATACTTCTCTTATTGCTAGTCATTTTATTGTAAGTAAGATAGTAGCACATCTACAGAGGTATTGTTATTGGCCTCGTATGCTTGAAAATGTGTCTCGTTTTATTAAAGGATGTTAATTATGCGTAATCACTAAGCCTAGAAATAGGAAGTTAGGATTGTATGCACCACTTTTGGTTCCTTCACAACCGTGGGAGAGTGTTTCGATGGATTTTGTAGGAGGTCTTCCATTTTCAAAAGAGATCATGATTATTTGTATGTAGTTGTGGATAGGTTCAACAAAATATGTAATTTGATGCCATGTAAAAAAAAAGTTACAGCTGAACAAATTTCTCAATGATTATTTCAGAATGTTTGGGTGCATTTTGGATTGCCCACATCCATTGTTAGTGATCAAGCTTCTCGCTTTGTTGGGAATTTTTGGTCAAGCTTTTGGGGATTCATGGACACGAATTGAAAAAGAGTACATCTTTTCATCCACAAACATATGGTCAAACATAAGTGGTGAACTTAACAGTGATACATATTCTTCGTGGGTATTGCAGCAAGCATCCTAAGTTGTAGGATGAAAATTTGCACTATATTCAACATGCTTACAACCGAGAAAAGCACTCTTCAACTCAAACTTCACCATTTGAGGCATGCTTGGGATAATTGCCTAAATATCCTTTGGATTTTATTTTTTGGCAAAGATATTACTATTGAAGGTCATAGTGACAGAAAAAACAAGAAATTTCATTAAATAAATCCAATTAGTACACCAAAAGGTTCAAGAACAACTTGAGAAAAGCCAAGGCAAGTACAAAGCAAGGCACGACAAGCATCGTCAAGATCACAAGTTCCAAGTTGGTGATAAAGTTTGGATTCACATTAACAAAGAGAGGATCCAAGGAGAAGGTAAAAAGCTAAAACCAATTAGATATGTCCATTCAAAATTTTGAAAAAGATTGGTAACAATGCCTTCAGGTTGGATTTTCCTTCATATATGAAAATTTATGTTGTTGTTATTGTTGCAAATTTGGGTTTGTATGGGCCTCCTTTGATTGAAGATCAAGGAGAGAATATTCAAATTCCATCTATTGAAGACTTTTCTCCAAAATTCCTTAATGAGCTTCAGCAAAACACTATACTTGACAAAAGAACAAGGACATCAAAAAGAGGAAGTATCGATTATCTTCGAGTGGGGATCAAGGGTAAAAATCATTTAAAATCCAAATGGATAGAGGTTGGAAAGGTGAGGGAACTGTACCCTCACTTGATGGACAACTGAAAGTGATCATTTGGGGTCCAAAAGGCTTCCAGTGGGGAAGAGTGATCAGGTGCTCAAAATTAGGCTCAAATCTCAAAGTGGTAAAATCTTGATAAACTTTGCTTCAGAACAAAGTGCTCATCAACATGATTCCAATGGTGTGAATGACACTCGAATCTGAGATCATATGGAGAAGTTAGAGCAAGTCAAAGTTCAAGCTTGATTTGGACAAATGGCAGGAGAAGATGACGAGGAAGGACTCTTCAGTGAATGGGGAAGCACCAAGTGGCAGGCCGCCATCAGCCCTGCATTTCAAAAATTTCATATCGCTGGTCGGTTAGTGTTAAATAATTAACCCTAGAACAAGACAGGGTGTGATGAAATAATCACAATTGCACATCACAGAAGGTAAGTACTACAGAAATCGGTCCCCAGCATACTGGGTTACGATACAATAATCGCAATCGCAGATCGCATAGTGCAGAGTCCCGTACATATGTTACCCCCTAACTTCACTGATTGTGATTTATGATGGATCCTGGATGCAATAAGATTATGGGGTACAATTGATAGTTTTGTTGGGTTCGTCATTTATCGCAATCACATACAGCCCATGCTGCATTCGCAAACCATAAGACCCACCGGTTCTCACCAATTGTGATTTGTGATGGAGTTGTTGGCGCCAATAGCTAATGGCCGCCGCGTGGCTAAATTCTCGCCCAATTAGCACTTTTTGGAGCAAAATTGTAGGATCATGAAAGAAATAGTGCAATTTGTGGAGTGAATATTAGGAAAACTAGGAGAGGTCATAAATTCTTTAGTTTTCCACCAAATTGGATGCGAAAAGAGGCTAGATCACCATTTTTTGACATTTTGGACTCATTGGAGCAAGTTTCAGAAGCATTTGAGCATTAAAAATACATATTTTTTCACTTTTGAGCATAATAGAGAGGCCCAAGCCATTAGAAGCTGGACCAAGGAGATGTAGCCTAGGAGTGGTGAACTCCTTTATCATGTTCCTGTTGTAATGTGTTTTTGACAATGTTCTATACATGTTACACAAAAAATTGTCACCATGACTTTCTACAGTTTGTGTGTGTCCATCAACACTCATACATACCTCCTTTGCAAGTCTTAAACCTCAGCTCTTCATGTCAAGCCTTGAAAATGGGAGAAAGACCTTAAAAATATCTTAAATCCTGGTTTCACACTTTCTACTAGCATTGCCTGTGGTGCTGCACCTAATGGTCATGTTTCCTGCGAACCTGACTGCTCTGTATATTGTGTAATGGGTGCGAACCCCTGTAAAAGTTAAAAAGGCGTGAGTTCATTCTTAAAAACTCATCTTGGGTCACTTCCAGACACTTCTAGAAGGAATATTACGCTGGCAAGTCCACTCCACCTTGGTTCATCCATTCCATAACTAAGGGAGCTAACTCCATGATATGAGGTGCTTATCCCATTGAAGGAGGAACTTATCCCTTCAATGGTGGGACCTGCAACTTCCTCCATTTGCACTATAAATTCATGCATTGGGTTGGTTGTAGAGGAGGTTGAAAGCTAAATATTCTTGAGGGTAAATGCTGCTGAAAACTAGGCTTCCTTTTTGAGCTTGTGAGAGGAGAGATCACATACCTTTCATGTCATTTGGGAAGTGAGTGAGGCTTGTCAAAGTAGAGGAGACTCGTGCTGGACCCTGGAAAGAACTTGTGCAACATCAAGGCAAAGGTTGTAAGGTTCTTTTATTCATAAAGTTAATACAATAAAGTTTTCTTTTCTCAATGAACTATCTCTAATGGTTTATTTTATGAGCTCCTTGATCTTCATAATGAACATGTTTTGTTATATGTAGGTATGCTTTGATGTGTGCTTGTTTGTGTATGCAGGTTATTAAATGAGAACTGCTTGAAGCTGTTGGGATAAAACTGCCTCAAACAAGCGTTGGACCGAGGTAGGTTCTGTTACGCCTCTTAGTATTCATTAATGAATTGAAACATGTTTAGAGAAAAGTAGATTTGCTTGTGCTCTTTGTTGCTAGATATCGTTAGATACTAGGGAGATCGGTCTTGTCCGCAAGAACGATTTATCCAACCAACAAATTGGCGACCATACTAGGGACTGGTTTGGTTTGGATTTTGATTTGTCTTTGCTTTGACTTGAGAAACTTAAGTTTTTGTTTCTGATTTTGCCTTGATTTATGTGAGTTTGGGTACTGGTTAGATCCTAGTTGAATTTTTATTTTTTGAAATTTTGGAAGAGGACCGCACCCTCTGAGTCAGTTGCAGTGCGGACCTATCCGCACTCTTACAGTGTAACACAGAGCGGCACCGCACCTAGTTTTACTAGATGCCTGTGAACCCCTATAAAAAATTTGAAAAACCTAGGATCCATCTACCCAGTTAGGTTTAGTTTTTGTCCATAGCTGTTAGCATATGCCCAGACCTGCACTTGTCTTAACAAAACTTCCTTGTGAGTTAGTTTTCATTGGCATTCTTGTTTGGAGTGATTTTCTAAGAAGTTTTGTTTGATTGGATTGGTTTTTGCTTGGTCTTTGTAGTAGCTCAGAGATCCGAAGCCTTAGAGCCTTAGATCACCCTGGTCTCTCTGGTCTTCTTACTGAATTTGACTAGCTTATGAAATCTATCCATGAAGATACCTAGATCCCATTTGTCTCTTTTGCAAAAATTTGATTGAACTTGCTTAAAAGTTTCGAATTCATTTTTTCTATTAAAATATAATTGGATGTTTTTTATTAGTTTGTTGAGCTGAACAAATTGATCCTTAGTTAGCTGAAACACTAAGTTGAACATCCTCAAAAACATTTCAAGTTTCTTTTCAATCTGTTTTCATTTAGATCTCAAGATTAGATCATAGTTTTGAGTTTTTTTGCAGAAATTATACAAGCTTGTTGAAAATTTGTTTTCAATAGTTTTTTAGAGTTTTTCTAGAAATCTTAAAAGCTCTCTTAAGGGAATTGCTTATTCTTGTAGTTGTTGATTGTTGAAAAGCAAAGGGATTTTCTGTGAGTGTCATTAGTAGTCTCGTTTTTAAAGTTCTTTGGAAAAGACAAAAAGTTTCCTCTCAATTGTATGTTAAGAGAAAGATTTTATTTGCAAAGCATTGCATTTTCGACTCTTCCTTAGCTAGAAATTCATTGAAAAGGAAAAGGAATTGTTATCATCTTAGGTGCATTTTTAGTGTTTTGGAGTCGAGTCTTCATACCATAAAGTTTCATCTCCATACCCATTGACTTAAGGAACAAGCAATAAAATTAACGCTTAATTAAAATCAATCTAGCAATCATTTTATTTTCTAGGGCTCTTTTCACCAACATAGCTTACGCTAGTATCTTGGAGTAGGGAGTAATTAACTCTCCAAGGTAGTTTAAACAAACAAGTAGTCGATCTTGTGGTAGGAAGAAAATCCAATTATTACATCTATGCTCTGGGAAAGCTCCTCTTAAAGGAGAAGCACAAGATCATATCTGAACCAGTGTGGGAATCAATCCTTCCTCATTGGGAAGGATAGAAGATATTCACGTATTAAAAACGGTAAACCTCGGATTGACCATTGTCGAGGAGCCTAGGGTCACTTGTTGGTAAACCTTGGATTATGTCAAGGAGCCTTCAACGCGATTGAGCTTGTTACTCTGCCCTTGTGTGCATATCGGATCGTAGACTGTTCCCCCAGGTATATTTGTTTCCATTGGTGACCTTAGTGACCATAATATTTAGGATTCTTTCCTAGGATTCGGTGGAGGGAAGATCCCACTGTACCTGGAGCAGACGTCGACTAGACTCACTTGGACTCTCTGGGGGGTTATCTTCACTCGAGACAGTTATAGTGGAGAAACTTGTGCCAGTCTGTTTCACTAAGCAGGTTGTTGGGGTAAATGTTCCAACTGCCATTTCTGTATTGAATTCTGCGACGTTGGATTTCATCACCAACTAGTGTTATCGATCCGGAAAGATACTGTTTGTGTGTGGTTTGATCTCCTAGATTTGTTAGGTGTGTGTGTCAAATTGTTTGGTTCTTTAGTGACTTTAGGTGTTTTTCCTGAGATTTTTCTTTGTTTTTGTGTGAAGTAATTAAATTAATCGTGGCTAAATTACCGTGACATTCTCGTCAATACGGGGGCAGCCTCCCGAATTTACACCAAGTCAACTAGAAGGGCTACGAGCTCTTGTCACACCTAGTGAAAGTAGGGTTGTGTCACCGGAGGCCAGAGAGTCTTCGTTGATTGTACATCCTGATTATCTAGTGCAAGCAATAGAACATACTTCTGAACCGATTCCATTTTCTGAGGTTACTGGTAGTATCACTCCTACTAGCTCATTAGCTGAAGAACCTGAAATCTCTGAACCTGAAATTGAAATTACTGCCACTCCATCCTCAGGATTTGCTTCTCCTGTTTCTAGTGGTCCTAGTTCACCCAGAGTAGAAAATATTATTACCGAGAATCTTCCTTTTGGACTCATTTCCATTGAAGAAATTGTAAGCTCAAGTCTGAACGAAGGTATAAGCATCCCTGAAAATCAACCAACTATTGAACTTAGGGAGCGTGAATCTATTTTCTACAGTCCCATTAAAGGTGACACTTGGTATATTTCGTTGACCAATTTCTTAGAAAATCTAGGTCTCGCGTCTTCACCACCTCGATTTCCTTTCCATCCAACACCTAGAGGTTATTATCCTCCTTTGAATATGTCGAGACAGACATCCTTGTTTACTCAGACGCCAGAAACTTTCTTACATGGTGGTCCTTCTATTCCTCCTAGGTATCAGTCTGTATCTGGTACGTTTTCAGGAGCTTCTCCTCGACCCATCGATTATGTCGTATCTCCTAGTCATAACGGAACTAAACCGTTAAGTGCCGAAGAGATTCTTATGATGTCTAGTACTACTCCTAATCTGCAACCTCAAGGTAGTTCAATACCGTTTGGGGGCAGCCACAAGGTACTCCAATACCCCCTGGGGGGCAACCCCAGGGTAGTCCGTTACCGCCTGGGGGGCAACCTCAAGGACAGTATGTTCCTACGGGACAATAGTTTCCTCAAGGTCAATCCCAGTACCAATATGTACCTCAAGGTCAACCCCAGTATCAATATACACCTCAAGGTCAATACAAGCCTCAAGGTCAGTACCAACCCCAAGGTCAGTACCAACCTCAAGGTCAGTACCAACCTCAAGGTCAATATCAACCTCAAGGTTTTCAACCACCTTCAAGTCAATCATTTGTTCAAGGACCCGGAAATGTACCATATAATTATCAATCTTACACTCAACCTAGTTTTGGTCCTCAATATGTTCAACCTGTTATGGGTCCATATCCCAGAATGAACGTGGTGTGGGATCAGTAGACTCTGCAACCCAGTGTGCATTTGTCATCTCATTCTGGACAATCTTTTGTTTCTAGTTCACCCCAGCAACCTATCCAGCCTAATACTCAAACTGCTACACCTGGGGTAGCTCAACAGTCTGGGCCTAGTTCTCCTCGAACTCCATCCCAAACTTCTACTACAACTGTTGTGGCTTCTGTTCAATCCATTCCACCCATTTCTGGAGTATCAGTGGCTCCAGTTTCTACTACTCCTGTATCAACTCCTCAGGCCTCTTTACCCCATTCTGGACCTACAATCCAGACTCCCGTTTCCATGCCTGTAGGACAACCTGGGCCTAGTATGGTTGTCACAAGTCAACCACAATTTACTTATCAACCATACCAGGGGCAGTACCAATACGGTCCCGCTGTGAAAAACCCGACTTATCAGTATCAACTGTACCCTGGGTATACGTATCAACAATCTCAACAACCCCAATATGGTTCGGTTAATCCTGGCTTTCCAGGAGGATATAATATCCCAAATGCGAATCCGATACCAAGCTATCCTGGGTATCCTCCTCCTGGGGCTGGTCTTATGACCACAAGTTTTCAGGATCCGAACCATCAGTTACCATTTGTAGAAACTTTAGATTTGCCTAACTTGTCACGCCTTACGAATGATCCCATCAATTATCTTCCGTTCTGGCCGCCAATGCCGAATAAGTTGCCCAGTGATATACCAAAGTTTGAGGGGAAGCCAGGAGAAGATTCGTCTAATCATGTGATGACTTACCATCTCTGGTGTGCATCGAATTCCATTATAGATGATTCAATTCGTCTTTGTCTTTTTCAACGCACTTTGATTGGCCTTGCAGCCAAGTGGTACATCGAGTTGCCACGAGGCTCTTTTTATAATTTTAGTCAGTTAGCCACTTCCTTCCTTACTCATTTTCAGCTGCCAATCCAATATGACAATGGCACGGAATTATTAACTTTGTTAAAGCAGTCGACGTCCAAGTATATTTCAGATCATATTCATGAGTGGCGACGTTGACGTCGTTTAGTGAAAGTTTTTATCTCGGACCAAATTTTGATAGAATGGTTTGTTAAATCATTATTACCCAAAATAACTGAAGATGTAGCTAAGGCAGGGGTAGTTACAGAAGAGCAAGTAATTTCTCAAGCTCAGTACCTTGACTTAGTTTATACGTAGTCAGGTACGTTACATGAGAAAATCCCCGACCTTCCGAAACAAAATCAAATAGTTGCACCTCCCTCAAGGTCTCATGCCGCTGACGATATGATTGGTACTATTAATACCAAAAGTAAGAAGAAATCATCCAAGAATTCTTCTCCTATAATAACTTTACCAAATTCCCCTAAGGGAGAGTCTTCACCTGAAATTGTTGCCAATGTTCATGTCGTAGAATCATCCACGAGCAAATAAAAATATAACGACAAGAAGAAAGGTAAGAAGAAGAACAAGAAAAACTCAAAGGAGAAATCTGATAAACATGAATCTACTGGCGAGAAACGAAAACCTCAATATCCTTGTCTCATCTGTGATGAGGAGCACTTTACAAGGGATTGTCTGGATCGTGCCGAGGTTGAGAAAATCGTCAAAGGTTCACAAACACCTGCTGTTTTGAAGGATCCTTTTCCAAATCAAGACAGTAAAATGATAGGTTCTTCCTCTAGTGCCTTGGAAGAGGCCATAATGATGATGTCACCTGTAAGGATTGCGACACGATCACAAGATTATGGGAGTAAGAGTCCTCTTGGTGGTAAGGAAGCCAAATCTTCTAGTTCCAACTTAGTAATAAAACCACCCACTAAGGGTATACTTCAAAATTCAACTTTCAATCCACATGCGAGAGCTGCTCAGAACTATAACATTGTTGAAGATTTAGCTGTTTCACCTTCAGCAATGTCGGCTTTGGAAGTGCTGCAATCTTGTCCAGCACAGAGTAAAATGCTATTGTCGGCTATAGGAGCTGTTGATCTTCAGGACTCAAACCTCATAGTCTTCAATTTAGAAAACAATACACCTCGTCTTCCTCATCAAATGGCTTTCCAGATTCTAGTGTTAGTCGAAAACAAACCTTGTTTTAGGACTGTGATTGATGAGGGAGCTTCCACGTGTATTATGTTAATACAGTGTTGGAAAACCCTTGGTTCTCCTACACTTAATCAATCCCTGATGATTCTAAAGGCCTTTGATGGCCGAGGGTTTCATCCTTATGGCATTCTACAGGACTTACCTATAGGGGTTGAAGGAAAAACCGTTAATCTAGATGTGGAGGTGGTTGATGCCCCTCTAGATTACAACCTTCTTTTGGGTCGTAGCTGGTCTTACGCCATGACTGTTGTTGTTTCATCGGTCTTTCGGCTTATTAAGTTCCCACATAATGGAAATATCATAACAATAGATCAATTAACTTATTTCTTGTCCGACCCATCCTCTGTTGAGAGTATTCAACATGTTGGAAAAACCGCTATCCCTTATAAGGATATTGGAGTAGGATTAGTTAAAGATTCGAGTTTACTCGGAACTTTTTCATTTCCTCCTCCCAATGTACAGTCTCCTTTCACAACCATTCATATGATTTTGTCAGAATCCATTGTTCTTGACGATCCTTGGATCGTTCCATTCGATTCCAAGGTGGACTCTCTTGGCGATGCCATGCCTTTGAGTCCCTTTGAAGTTGCTTATCAGGCAGTACAGTCATTTTCCGACTCAAATTCAACCAACCTTGATCTAGTTAATGAGATCAATGGGAAATCACTTTCAATCTCAACCTCAGAGTCAACAACCTTTTCAGAAACCATTCACACTAATGAACAAATTCGGGAACTGTTGTCTGTTGATGCCTTACCATGGGATGATCTTCATCATCGGTCTTCATTCTTACTTGAGATTGATCATTTTGAATGATTTTTAATCCATTTTTACCGCTGAATATGTCAAAGGACCGTAGAATCCATTGAAACATCCTGATTCTGAACAAAATTTAGCTAATATTTCTCGAACGGTTCCTATCGACATTTCAGTCAAACTTGGGATTGTTAAAAACATTCACATAGGTGCTTCTTGTATGGACATTGAAGTCAACACATATAAAGCCCTATTTCAAGAATTTTGCGACGTGTTTGCCTGGTCCTATGAGGAAATGCTAGGAATTGATCCTTCAATCGTTGTTCATGAGATCAAAACCTACCTAGATGCTAAACCTGTCCGGCAACGGTTGTGGCAAATACACCCACGAAAAGTTGTTGCCATCAAAACAGAAGTTGAGAAATTACTTAAAGTAGGTTTCATTTATCCAATTCCTTTAATGGATTGGATATCGAATATTGTTCCCGTTAATAAAAAGTGAGGGACAATAAGAATATGCATCGACTATAGGGATATTAATCGTGCTTGTCCTAAGGATAATTATCCCATGCCCTATATAGATCAAATTATCGATGATTGTGCCAGCAGTGAAATTATCTCCTTTATGGATGGCTTTTCTGGTTACAATCAAATTAAAATTCTACCTGCAGATCAACCAAAAACGGCATTCATCTGTCCATGGGGGACATTTGCTTATTGCAAGTTACCTTTTGGACTAAGGAACATCGGGGAAACTTTTCAAAGGGAAATTTCTTATGCGTTTCATGACATCAAGCACATTTTGTAGCCCTATCTCGATGATTTACCAACTCATTCATTATGAAGAGCTGACCATCTCACTCACTTACGAGCCATTTTCATGAGATGTAGGAATTATCGGATTAGGCTGAATCCACACAAGTGTGTTTTCTGTATCGAAATGGGTCGGATACTGGGGTTTGTTGTATCGAAAGCCGGCATTCACATCGATCCTTTGAAGGTTGAAGCCATCGTCAAGTTACCACCTGCTTTGACCCTTTGCCTACTCCAGAGTTTGCAAGGGAAAGCAAACTTTTTACATCATTTCATTCCTAACTACGCCGAGATTACAAAAGGTTTCACCCGGTTATTGAAACAAAACACTCCATTCTATTGGGACAAGATAGCTAACAAATCTTTTGATGCACTAAAACGCGCGTTGACCCATGCGCCATTATTGCCTCCTCCCAACTACAACCAGGATTACTTCTTGTACCTCTCCGCGTCCCATTCCACTATTGGGATGGTTTTAGTTCAACAGGATGAATTCGAAAGTGAACATGTGATATATTATCTTAGTCGGACTCTCACTCCCACTGAGCTAAAATATTCACATGTGGAGAAATTGGCCTTAGCTGCAATCCAAGTTGTTCAGCGATTTCATCATTACATTTTGTTACACAAAACCACTGTTATTTCTGACTGTAACCCTATGCAATACATTTTGACTAAACAATTGTTGGGGGGCAAGTATTCCAAACGGATTGTTATCCTGCAGGAATTTGACTTGGAATTTGAGAAGGCCAAGTCAAAGAAGTCTTTGGTTTTTACGGAATTAATGTGTGACTTCCCTCATGCCGATACCGAACAGGTGGTGGAAGAATCCATTGCGGATGAATCCTTGTTCCTTATCAGCACCATTGATCCATGGTACAGAGATATCATTGTCTATCTCCAAACCCAATATTTTCGGCCTGATACTTCACAATCTCAACACTGGAAAATACGATTCCAATCCCAACCTTACACTATTATTAGAGATACACTTTATCGTCATGGAGTTGATTCTGTTTTCCGTCGTTGCCTTACTCCTGACGAGGCTGAGAAGGTTCTTAATGACTACCACTCTGGAGTGTGTGGTGGTCATATGTCTGGGTATGCCACAACCCAAAAGATTTTGCGCGTTGGATATTTTTGGCCGTCCTTATTCAAAGATTGTATTACTGCTATCCAAAAATGCCACAATTGCCAAATTTTTGATCGTAAGATGCACACTCCTCCTGCTCCTCTCCACCCTATCATTGTTGTTGGTCCATTCGCAAAATGGGGTATCGATTTTATTACATGTAACCCTCACTCGACCGGGGGGCATGCGTATATCATCCTTGCGGTAGATTATTTTACCAAGTGGGCCGAGGTGATGCTTACATTTTCGGCAGATGGAAAAATTGCTGCGATTTTCGTTTTCAATCATATAATTGCTAGGTTTGGTATTCCCCAAGCGATTATCACTGACCATGGGAGTCATTTTCGAAACATCATGATGACCAAACTTATAGATCAGCTTGGCCTGCGTCACGATAGTTCCACTCCATATTACCCACAAGAAAATGGTCTGGTTGAAGCAATCAACAAAGTTCTAGTCACCATGATCCGACGAATCATTGGGATTCATCAGTCGAATTGGCATAACATGTTATTTTCAGCGCTTTAGGCCTACCGAACCTCAGTCAAAACATCAACAATTTTTACTCCCTTTCAACTGGTTTACGGTTTAGAGGCAGTATTTCCCATTGAATGCGAAATCCCGTCATTACAAATTTCCGTGCAATTATTACCAGCCACTTCCGAAGAGGAAAAATGTTTATTATACTTAGCTCAATTAGATGAGAATCGACGCAATGCTGCCTTAGTTGTCGAAACTCATGCTAAACGAATCAAAGCTCAGTATGATCGGAATGTTACACCCCACAATTTTTCAGAAGGTGACCTAGTTTTACTTTACGATCAAGCAAACGATAAGCTAGGGGATGGAAAATTTGTACCCATGTGGCATGGTCCGTATATTGTCAAGCGGAAGCTGGCAAAAGGGGCCTATGAACTAGAATATTTTGACAGTGTCTCTTTAGGTAAACCTAGGAATGGGCTTTATCTAAAGTGATATTATGCTTAAACGATTAGCATGGAGATTTCATTAGATTAGTTTTTTCTAAGTTGATGTGTTCGTTCGTAGATTAAAGATGCGTGCTTTACTTTAGAGAGTATTTTTCATTATTAGTCCTGCTTATCTTGATTTTACTCATGATATTGCAGATGTCGACGCCTCTCCAAACATAAATTGGTTTCACTGATGGCGCTTCTCGTAGTACATGAAACATCTCTTCCACAGCCTGGGTTATCTATTCACCCTCTAATGAGTTAGTATCTATGCATGGGGTAAGCCTCGGTCAAACAAAAAACAACATAGCAGAATACAGTGCAGTGATTAAATTATTATTTGAATCCATTTCATTTGGAATTTGAAGTTTGATTGTTAATTTAGATTTGGAACGCATTGTATTACAGCTTAATCAAGTTTATGCCATTAGAAATCCAGTATTATTACGATTATTTTTGAGAGTCTGTCTCTTGGAACAAGAATTTGATTACATAGAATATCAGCACATTCCAAGATATTTAAATACATTAGCAGATGCAATTGCTTCTCGAATGTTAAATAGACATTTGCATTAAATCAAACAGTAAATTTAAAAACATCTCATAAACATGTTTTGCAATATAACCATAGTAATAGCATAGCATAGAATAAGAGTGTGTCAAAATATACATCGTCCTCGATCATAGGTTGAAAAGCACCTTATTATCGGCAAAAATGATAGTATCAAAAGTCCAAAAATGGGTCTACAAGGCAATCATCCTATCATTGGTGATGATCCCGATAAGACACCACTGCTCAGGCCACCCTACAAAGGAACCTCCTAAAAGGTCCTAGGACCCCAATCAAATAACGTTGAAGCCGAAGAGGAATGTCATCTATGCTAGTCTCCAGAATATCTGTGGTCAAGCACTCTAGATGGCTCTCCAACTCAACGAAGGTCTCTGTTGTCTGGTCCTGTGGGGCCGGTGCTGTGGCAGCTGGTTGTCTCCGATCATAGGGCTGGAGAGTGGCTAGTCGTCGTGGACCCACATCTGCATTTAAAACTTTTACTATTAGTTTTGGGACGATTGTTAAAAATACAAAAACATACATATAAAATTAAAATGTTGAAAAACAATTTTTACCTCTATCATCCCATTGCTCTCCTGGTGGAAGAGTCATGTCGGGATCACCACGATAATCCATCCCAGCGTATGGAAAATCCTGAATAATAAAGAGTTTGTTCTCTAACCAACGGAAATACTCTGGAGTGAATCGAACAACCTCGGTACCCTCCTCTGGATGGCGGGCCATAACTGCAACCCATCGCATAACCCGAGGATCTCAAGGAAGTCCAGCCTCAACAATGAGTTGTTGTGGAACCAGCATCGATACTCTCTCTAGGGAAAAGATGAAAATGAAATAACCATAACCAAAGTTTTTTAGCTGCCCATTCTTCACCCTAGTCAATTGGCCCTTCACATTGGCCAATACAGCATCACACCAGTTGAAGATGGTGCCTCGGAAGCAATCCACTGCCATGCGCATCTGGGAGCCTATAGCCAGATGCAATGCTGCACTCCTGCAGAGTCTGGTAACAGTAAAAGCAATCACCTTCAGTTCAGGGCGAGAGATGGTTTTCACATCTATCTGTTTGTCCAGATCCTGGTTATTACAGAACTCTAGTCGGAGACTAGCAACAGATTGGCCACCTAGCCTAGATCCAAACAGAGATAATTGCTCGCCTATCTTGGGAAAGCCAGTCAAAAAGTATATGTCATCTAGTTTGATTTTGAGCCAGTAGACACCAATAATGAAGCACTGGTCCTGAATGCTCCACCTGTTCACCAACCATTGTAGAAAGTCTACCTGTGCCCTCATGCCAGGTATGGTCCAAAATTTGAAAAGCCTGAATGCTCTCAATGCCTGTAATGAAGGCGGATGGAGTAATGCAGCTTGATCCACATCCTCATGCTCTCTTTCCCGCCAAACAAGCATATTGTGTACCTACATTACAAAATAGGTGGATTAGAATTTTCATTCCAAAATCCTATGGGTCAAAAATGAAAAAACTAGGGTTCAAAATCCGCATTCCACCGGGTTCGCACCCATCCCTTTAGAGACAGTGCGTAGGTGCGCACTTCTCCTTAAGGCTAGGTGTGGCACCCCGAATTTTCTATGTGCACAGAAAAGTCGAGGTGCGCAGGGGCCACATGGTGCCCCTGGGCAACCACTGCAGGCGATTTTTTGCCCTAATTTTCCCCCAAAAAACGAAATCTAAACCCTATAACGAAATTTCAAACAGATGAAATGCAAGTCAGGGACATTGTGGATTACCTGGAGAAGATGGTTCTCGATTCCAGTAGTTGGATTTTGCGCAATCTCCATGTGAAGTTTTTTACCAAAAGCTCTTACTTTTTACTCCAAAGGTAAACAGTAAAAATGAACTTGTGAAAGCTCTTTTTATAAGATTTTTTGAAAAAATAAATTAAAATTTATTTATTTTTTTACTTTGAAAAGGTCATTTTTGGTGCATTTTTATTATTTTTAAACATATATGAGTAATGTTTGCAGTTTTTTGTACAGAATATTGGGGATTCAGGTGAAATTGGTCATTTTCAACAAAACACACATAGGAGTCCTCTTTAAGCTCTTTTCTGACTCGTAAAAAATGAAAAGATCGCCGAGTGTTTCTTTTTAGACTCATTAAAACAAAATTAAAAAGACGGTCCTTTTACAACTCTTTTACGACCGTATAAACATGAAAAGATTGCCAGACTTTTGTCGTTTCAAGTTCGATATTGGTAATAAAACGACGTGTTTTCGATCGCTTTTTAATTTTTCAGATTGAAGGCACTAATCATGAAAAGTACTCCTTGGTCGTAAGGATCAAGCGGTTCTCAAGTACTATTTTATACTTTTTCGGGCTTGGGAGACACAAATTCTTGAAAAAGAACAACCGTGGAGTTTTCTTAAGTTTTTCTTCTGACTCCCTAAAATTGAAAGACACCGAGTTTCTCCTATGTTGGACTCATTAAAATTTCACAGTAAAGGACCTATTCAATTACAAACAGGAACAGACCACTCCTTCTTAGGGTTCGAATCTAAACTAAGTTGGACTCATCCGAAGGATGAGCTTATAACCAAGCAAATGTTATCCTCCTTAAGCTTGTCAAAAAATAAAGAGGTACTTGCCAGAAATGGTGGGGGAAAAAGAGAAAAATGAACTTGTTTGTTGTACTTTGTGTTCGAAAAAACTTTCCATCACTCTTGAACACGACACTTTTATCCACTTGGGTTGGGAAATCCTTTACCTAACAGTTAATCAAGCCACTTTGAAAGTCTTCAGCCGGTTTCTGGGTATTAACTTTGGGTCAACTGTCACCAAGCCATCTGCTGTGTCGTTATGCGTTCAAGAGGTCTGTGCAAACAAACCATTCACCTGCAAAATATTTGTCATCCATCATTGACCATCCCTGAGTTAGTTCTTGCTAAACATATTTCTTCAGACTTGACCTATGATTTCGTGTTATGGGCTTGCCTATGACGGATCACTTTCTATCGACTCCAACTCATTATCTATAAAGATGATCTAGAAATCGTCGGTACCTTGGAATCTACATGCCTCAATGGTAGCTTTCTCGCCTTTGACGACAGGTTCATCATTGACCTTCGATCAGTAGATTCCATGACATGTTCGAAATCGACTCATTCATTCACATTTCATGGATTGTACTGAGTACTTTGAGGGCCATTGACATTACTGGTGGTTCCTCTCACACTTGTTAACAGTTTGCATCATTGACTGGTAATAAAGTGGTTTCTCCGATGTTCGACTTCGACACATTCATTCACATGGGTAGAATCGTACTAGTTCGGGAAGTAAAAATGAAGACCCTGGATCTGGTTTTCACCATCCAGGCTGCAAGGAATTTTGTTATCATTATATAGTGGACTATTCATAAAAATATGGCTGCGTCCATACTGTGTCCATGTGTTCCCACTTGTGATGTAATACAAAATCATTCCTGTATCAGAGCAGTTTTAGATAGTCTTTAGTGAGTTTTGATATATGGGAATGCCTACCTCAACGATGATATTTTCACACACACACACACACACACACACACACACACATATATATATATATATTACATTGAATGTTTTTACAGGTTCGACCAGGGTATCTACAGAAAGATCCTTGAAATGATAAAGTCCTTCACTCTTCTTAGATGATCAAAAACCATCCTCATCTACTACAGACTTCGCACTTTAGGGGGCAATCTGTTACACAAAAAATTATCACCATGACTTTCTACAGTTTGTGTGAGTCCATCAACACTCATACATACCTCCTTTGCAAGTCTTAAACCTCAACTCTTCATGTCAAGCCTTGAAAATGGGAGAAAGAGCTTAAAAATATCTCAAATCCTAGTTTCGCACTTTCCCTAGCATTGCCTGTGGTGCCGCACCTAATGGTCATGTTTCCTGCAAACCTGACTGCTCTGTATATTGAGTAATGGGTGTGAACCCCTATAAAAGTTAAAAAGGTGTGAGTTCATTCTTAAAAACTCATCTTGGGTCACTTCTAGACACTTCTAGAAGGAATATTATGCTGGCAAGTCCACTCCACCTTGGTTCATCCATTCCATAACTAAGGGAGCTAACTCCATGATATGAGGTGCTTATCCCATTGAAGGAGGAACTTATCCCTTCAATGGTGGACCTGCAACTTCCTCCATTTGCATTATAAATTCATGCATTGGGCTGGTTGTAGAGAAGGTTGAAAGTTGAAGATTCTTGAGGGTAAATGCTGCTAAAAACTAGGCTTCCTTTTTGAGCTTGTGAGAGGAGAGATCACATACCTTTCATGTCATTTTGGGAAGTGAGTGAGGCTTGTCAAAAGTAGAGGAGACTCCTGCTGGACCCCTGGAAAGAACTTGTGCAACATCCAAGGCAAAGGTTGTAAGGTTCTTTTATTCATAAAGTTAATACAATCAAGTTTGTTTTTCTCAATGAACTATCTCTAATGGTTTATTTTATGAGCTCCTTGATCTTCATAATGAACATGTTTTGTTATACGCAGGTATGCTTTAATGTGTGCTTGTTTGTGTATGTAGGTTATTAAACGAGAACTACTTGAAGCTGTTGGGATAAAACTACCTCAAACAAGCGTTGGACCGAGGTAGGGTCTGTTACACCTCTTAGTATTCATTAATGAATTGAAACATGTTTAGAGAAAAGTAGATTTTCTTGTGCTCTTTGTTGCTAGATATCGTTAGATACTAGGGAGATCGGTCTTGTCCGCAAGAATTATTTATCCGGCCAACAATACATGTTTATGTTGTTGTTCAGTATCTTATTTATGTTTATTTTCTCACAAAATTAACATAAAAAATTCATTTTTCACTTGCAAAAATTCATGAATATGTTGATGGTGCTAGACCTGCCAACATGTCAGGGGATCTCCCCCGTAAGAATTCTCAATTAGACCTCAGAACATTTGGTGTAGGAGTCCCAACAGTGGGTCATACAGTAATTCCTTGACCACTATTTCGCACAAAGGCAAGTAAGATTTCCCTGTTGGTAGCAAGGGTGTGACAGTTATGGCTAGTCAAGGAAGGTGCATGATAGGTTCTAACAAACAAAGAATGAGGTGAGTGCGCCCCTTGGAAACCTGTAATAGTGCTCGACTTGGAAGGGAATATATGAGAAAATATGCATCACTAGATAGAAAGCAAGATAGCAAGCAATCCAAACTGATGTTTAAACCAACAACACATTTGCAACAAGATTCATACAATTGCATACAAAATAGTTCATACACAAATGCGAAAGTTAAATAACATACATTGCTACAACAACCAGAATAGTCCAACTACAATAACAACATATGCATGAAAATGTGTTGGCTCTGTTATTTTAAGAAGGGTAAGTTCTAGTCATACAATACATCCATGTACACCTACTAGTTCCAATAACGGAATGTTACAGCCACAACCTCCTGCTCCTCCAAAGAGATATACTAGCTCTACCTAGTGGAGAAGCCAAGGCGCATTACAATATTTCCCAATATTTCTCTAAGATAGTCCTATAGAAGCTTTTTCTGACCAAAATCTCTTATAATGAGTTATGAGGGACTATTTATAGCAAAGGGTGGGGTGACCCTTAACATTCCCCTTTTTCACGATTCACATACCCTCATCACTCTTCATCTACTCTATGATTGTTACATCCAACTATCGACACTTGAACTTACAATTGACAAGATGTTACATTACAATGCACATGTATCCATGTGAGACAAAATGGCTTGAGCAAGCCATGAAAGACATCACTATGACTCAGACAACCGTGGGAAGTCTAACTCTTCAACATCCTCTCGATGATTAATAGTAGAGAAATGATCCCAAGATCGATAGTCTGTATTGGTGTCCGTATACTCCAAGGTTAAATCTTTCTGGAACTGGATGCTTGCCTCCATAGCATCTGGGTACACTTCTCTGGCTAATCTATCCAACTCGGTTGATAGCATGCACATCATTGCCTTCAACGTAGCCAAACCAACAACATACTTGTGCATGATGTCTACATTGATTGGAAAGTATAGGTTGGTGGCTATGTGCATCAACTCATCAAAGTACGATTCAAGCTCTAGTCAAACATGTGCCTTTGTCTTCACCTGGGTTAGAGTCCCAATAGATGGGATCACATGTGCACGCATCACAACATCTATAATCTTGAATGCACGTGCATGGGAGGCCTGTAGACTAGTGATGAACTACAAGAGCACTTCATAGTTCCAGATCTAAATCCAAATGTGTGCCTTCTATTAGTGTCAGTATTTGCCTCCTGCCATCAGTGATAAAAAATCCTCTTTTCATATCATATTAGGGTCCCATTCAGAAATTTTTATCATTCCACTAGGTCATCATTCAAAAATTTACTCATTGATGGTAGCCCTAGTAAAAAAACATCAATCTCCCTTAAATTTCATTACTTTTTGGCACATTGACATACCTTTCTGAATGTACATCAGTCATGAGATCAAAGTCATCATGTCATCATATCAATCATGAAACCATCAATTCTGGTCATTCAAGGTTACCATTAGTTCCTAGGATTTTCATGGTCCAATAAAACATCATTTCCATTGCATAATGTCAACAAATCTCATAGTGATAAAATAACATCTCCTTACTATCTGAGGATGATTTGTAAACAGAAAATCTTGTTTCAGCATGTAATTTTGATTTTAAATGTTATATTTTTTATTTTTCACTATGTAATTTTATGTCTTTCAAATGTAATAAGCACATGATTTCCATGCTCCTAATTGAGAGTTCCAAAATGCCAAATAACCAAAAATTCAAAGGTCAAAGTGTTCTCAATGTATATCAAGTGATCAGTTTGTCAAAAAAAAGTGAAGTGTAAAGTTATAGTTTCCAAGAGTAAGGTGAATGACAAAAGGAAGAAAGTGGGTCCTAAGGCCCAAATCATTAATTTCATTAAGTATAAATGCCACCAAGAAATCAAAAATAAATTCATTTTCACTCTCAATGGTTGAGCTCACACTCCCTTGGTTCAAAAAGTCAATTTTGCAGGTTTAAAGGAAAAACTTTTCTTGGCAATGTGTTTATGAGGAAGATGTTACGCTTAGGAGGGAGGCTTGTGCTTAGAGTTGTGATCGCTGCCTTTTTTAACATAGACACTATGATTTTGGGTAAGGTGTTGCGCTTTTTCTCAATGAGCCCCTAGAGCACCAAAATGCCTCCAAATTCTCTCAAAACATCAACAAAGTCTTGTTTCCTCTTCTACCAAGTAAGTCACACAAATTTTCCACCTCTTTGCACTCCTAAATGACATTTTTTTTAGTATTTTGGTTCCTAAGAAAAATTGGCACTTGGGCAAGTGATAAAAGCCTAAATCCATCCCTATCTCAAATTTTCTACCCATGGACCCTACAACACCTTCCTACATCACTATTAAACCCATCCCTACCCCTATACTATCATTTCCTAGTCCCTAAACCCTTTTCCCATAAAACCATAAGAACTAGGTTTCCAAAATTCCTAAGCAACCTCTACCATAAACCTGTAATTTAATTATCATTCCTAAATCCCTCGTCATTTCTACTCCCTGTCACCTCCCTCAATTCAAAAACTTCCCCCATCTCCTTGAAATTTCATCATACCATTCCCTACTCCCTATACCTACATTCCCATATTATTTCATCTCCCTAGGGTTTCTTAACCAAACACTATGGAGGAGGATAGAGACTATGTGGAAGAGGAGGATACACAAGAAGAGGAGGATAGACACGTAGAAGAAGACAAAGAACAAAGGAGGTCACACAAAGGAGGTAACACTTTGAATGAGCAGTTTTCCATCATGATCAATGAGGACCAGGAATATTGGTTTGAAAGGGTAAATGAGCATCTTGAAAAGCTCTTGAAGAAGTCAAAGAGGGACAATGAATTACAAAGAAATATGGCCAAACATTTCTTCAAGAAAAATAAAATTTCAAGGTCCAAGCTACAAAAGGTCAAAACAAGACTTGAAACCCTAGCCAAGAAAAAGAAGGAAGACAAGATTGAAATACTTACTAAGGCATTACTCATTTCCTAACATACCTCATCATCCTTCCATAGATCAAATTTTGAAGAATTTTAAGCAATTTTGAAAATTTTGAAGTTTTTTTGCATTTTGGGCAGTTTTTGCACCAGTCACACTACCAAAAGAGCAATGCCCTGGGCGCTTTACTTTTCCTAGACACCTCCAAAGGTAAAATGGCCACCACCATTAGATTCAGAAGGCCAAATACAGTCATGAAAACCACTTTTCTAATATTTTTTGGGTCAATTGGGTAGTCAAAGGGTAAAAAAAACACCCAAAAAGTCATGTTTCTGCCCTTTTTTGGAGATTGGCGTTGTGCTTTTGACCAGTCTTGGGAGAATCAACTTTTGGAGGGTCAAACTTGACCAATTTGGAAACTAAAAGTAGATTTGGAAACTAGAGAGGACATGATTTCCATGTTGGAATTATGATCCATGTGTTGTAGTTGATGGTAGCCCACTTGTAGCAGAACAACTCACTTGTATATGGTAACTAGATGAACCTATGTAACTAAATGATCGACAAGAGAGATATCAGATGTGAAAGAATGCATGGAAGTTGTGTTTACAGATGTGAAAAAATGTAGGGTAGTTCAAAGGAATCATTTTAGAAGTAATATGGCAAATTATAGTGTAACAGGTTTATTTAGAGGTATTAGGGAATTGATACAGAAGAACAGGAAGATGGAACTAAGGTCTACTGATCAGATTAAAGAAGGTAAAGGAAAAGGTTGATGTAAAGAAATTTAAGAAGTATACGCAAGTCCACTTAGTCAAAACATCATATACGCGTTAGTCCACATAAAAAAAGAGTGTATACGTATACACACACTCCCACAGGAAGAAAAGCGCATACATGTTGGAAAACCAAGGTTTTGGTCTGAGGTATTTGATCCATGGTATTGACCCTAGGTATTTGGTCTGTGGTATTGACCCTAGGTATTTGGTCCAAGGTATTGGTCCTAAATGGTTTTGGTCCAAGGTATTGACAAAGGATCTAAGTATATAAGAAGGAGAAGATCAAGGGCTAAGTATTGAAGTAATGAATATCTTATGCAGGGTTATGTGAAATTGTATTGGTTTCTAAGGAATACTTCTATCTAAAGTATATTTTATGTTGCAGGGGCTATGTTTGTAATTTAATTTGAAATACTTTGTGCACCTTGAATTCAATATTGGATCAAGATCATGAGACCTAAAATGACTTATTATTGAATGATCTGATATTGGGCTAGATCTGATTATGTACACCTGTTTTATTCTCTAAACATCATGATCTGGGTTTGTCTGGAGTCTGGAGGTGTAGCGAAGTGATGAAGTAAGTATTTGTAGATTTGTACGATGGTTTGTTTGGTGAAGACACGTATACACACTAGTTCGGCTCTTCCAAGTAGTGTATGAGAAATAAAATCTTAATGTTCAAGGATGACTAATCTATCATATCAATGCTAATATTTTACTATTGTCTGTCAATGAAGTCTTCTTAGATATGAAAGTAGAACTCAATGAATAAGTAAATTGAGTCTGATTGATTGATTGATTGAGAAAGAAGGGTGATCCTTGTTGCTATCTGTTTAGAACTCTGTAATATGACAGTAGATCTTCAAAATGTCACTGATTGGTACAATTTGTGGTTCAAATATTTTATGATTCAGTATCTTTAGAAGTGTACGCAGGTTGGGAAAAAGGAAGTAGCGTATACACGCAGGTTTGCTTCATTGAAGGAACGTGTACATTCTGACACATGCCTTTTGAGGTTATAGTTAGTTCTGGTTGTTGAATCAGTGTTCTGGGTTCAAATTTGTGCACTAGTTACAGTGATCCGTCTATTCCAGTTGATTGGTTGAATTGATTAAGTTTGAGTGAATGGTTGATTCAGTTGTGTCAGAGGTTCAATGATTGTTTGATTCAGTTGTGTCATAGGTTCAAAGGTTTCAGTGATTCATTATTTCAGCTATATCAGAGATTGATGATTGAGTTTCAGCGATTGGTTGATGCAGAGGTATTTGATGGTTGTCTTGCAGTGGTGATTGATTTTGAGCTTCAATGTTATTAATGGGTCCAGTGTGAAAATTTGATGAAACATGGCCTTTATATTGTAGTGTTGTGTACTAGGAGTATCCAGCCTGAAAATCCATGAAATGTGGTCCTTGGAGGATGTTGAGGGTTGGAGCCTTTAGTGAGGAAGTCAAAGCTTCCTGCCAGTATTGGCTAGTGATTTGATCAAGGGGTTGGAGCTCCCTTCCAATAGTGGCTAGAGAAAGTATGAAGGTTGTAGCTTTCTGTAGGTCGAAGCCTACGTACTAGTAAATATATTGGCTAGTACAAGAACTAGGGGGTTGTAGCTCCATTCCAGAAGAAGATGGAGAACGAGAGAAGGTTGTAGCCTTCTGTAGGTGGGTGCCTACATACCGGTATGAGTCTGCACTAGTACAAGATTGTAAACATATACTCTTATTATTAAAAGAAGACAAAGATGACAACAGCAAGTGGTTTTCACCCACATTGAGTTTCCACCTCAAATCTTAGCGTTCATGTGTGTTTCTTATGTGTGATGGTTTATTCTATTATTACTGCACATGGTTACTGTTTAATGTTTAATAAAATATTGATGTAGTGATTAAAGATCAACATATGATGAATTAACTGAATCATAAGTTCACTGGATATACGATTGTTTCCTTAAGAACAGTTGCGTGCACACGCGAGTTTCCTTCTCTGAAGTAGCGTATATTAATTTGATTATGGAAATGAAAAAGTTAGTGATTTGTAAATACTGATTCACCCCCCCCCCCCCCCCCCCTCTCAATATTATTTCCAACAATTGGTATCAGAGCAATTCCTTTGGCAGAATCTTGATTGCTTGAAGGAGATCTGTAGAAACAATGGGAAAGAAGTTAAAGAAGAAAGCACCTCAAAAGAAGAAGGCATATCAAAGGAATTGTGACAGTGGGAGAGACGATTGGCCATTATGTGGAAGAAACTCTTCAAATTTAGAATCACTTCAGAATGAAGATGAACAAGACAAGAATTATCAAGTATGAATTTGTTGTCCTTTGGTGATACATTTATCTGTTCATTTGAAGATAATGAATGTGATAATGAAACAACAAAATTCTCTCTTATTTGTGAAACAAAAAGAAATCAAATAGAGTAGAATTTAAAAAGATCACAGACACAATTATATAACGATAAGATCTATTGGACAAAAGGGAGTGTACCTACAAAGAAGAGATTACATGGTTAAAGGCTCAGTTAGAGGAAGGAAACAAAGTAAGGAAACAATACAAGGAAAAGGAAGATCAAAGTCAAAGGCTGCAGGATGAAGTGACATCATTGAGAAATGAAGTGAATGGAAAGCACACAACAACCAAGGAACTTATATAAAGAACCAACTACTTTGAAGGTCTTGAAGCTATGGTCATTTCTCTAAAAGAAGATCTCAAAAATTCAAATAAGCAGAATGAAGAACTACTCCAAGCATTTGAAAAACAAGAAAATGAAGTTCTCGAATTAAGGCAACAAGTGGAAGACAGAAGACAAGTTGAAGAAATCATGAAGAAGAAGTATCTTGAAAAGGAAGAGCAATATTAGGTTGAGGTAAATATCCTAAAAGGTAAATTAGAAGAAAAGGATAAACTTTTTCAATTTCAAGATAGTACTAATATTTTGGATGATATTCTTAGTAGTCAAAGGTCTCTTACCATCATATCTGGTCTTGGTTTTCATGAAACTATTAAAGGTGAATCTAGCCCATAAACTGAATCAAGGAACTCTAATGCAAAATCTAAAATGCTCAACAAGGAGCTAAGAGGTCAACCCCATCAACAACCAAGGAAAGAAATTCTTCAAACAAAATCATTGACTCCAAACTATGGAAATGATAATTGGTTCTTTCCTCTAATGAATAATATTGAATGTTTTATATGTCATCATTTTGGACATGTTGCAACCAGATGGAGAAGTAGAATGGTTCAAGCTAATAACCGTCACACAGAAATATCATCAACTTCCAGGTACTTCAAGGGATATTGTTTTTCTTACAATATGTTTGGTCACAAAGCCATTAACTACTATAGAGGGAATATGAAACATATAAGATGTTATGCTTGTAACAAGTTTGGGCATATAACAAAAGAATGCAGGAGAAAATTTCAGCCAACATACCAAAAGGAACAAACATAATCACACTCCAAGGTATGGAAGAAGAAGGAATTACAGACAGAAAGATGTGGCATAACTCAATATACATATAAAACAGACTCAGAAGGAACTGAAAATATGAAATTTCAATGTCCTAATTCTCATACACAATTATCATGAAGACAAGTCACATATTTACGTGAGTTAGAAGCTTCACAACCGCGTATATGTTGGTTTGATGAAGAAGCAGTGGGACTGACTCAGAAAAATAATTTGATATGGTTAAGGCAATTATCAATTATCTTTTCTGTCTTGATGATTGATGACTACAGTATGTGGATGTTATGTAGAAGTGATTTTAATCCTCATAAGTTGTTGATGACTTGATGTATATATGATTCATGATGATGCCTTGATATTTCTTACTGATATATGCAATGATCAGATCTAACAGTGAACAGGTGGCACAGGTTCAGGGGGAGAATATGCTATGCTTATAATAATGCATTGTTGGCATTATGTTTAGAAGTCTTTGGTACCTAATGATTCTTATCAATGGTGATGATGTTTATGTGGCTAAAGTTTTTAAATAATACATCATGCTATGTTACAGTGATGAGTTTCCCATGATGAAATTTGAGATGATACTTGTATTGCTTGGGGTTACATAGTTTTGATTTAGATCAGATTTATGGATGATTGTGGATGACTTTTTGTGATGATGCATAAAGCACATATACGTTTCTTACATAATGATCTTCATAAGGACAAGGAGAAGTACAAAGCTTGAGTACACAACTTCATTATTTTATGATAAGCCACTCATTTCTTTTATGCTCATGTCATCATGCCTTCAAAGATGCATAAAGTTCATATGGTGAAATTATGATGCAAGATTCCTATAGTTCTTAGCTCTCACATGGTTGAGGATTGTTGTTGTTAATGGTATCAAGAAATCTTGACAAATGAGCATGAGCTCATGGTTTTCTAGATACATAGTTGATGGATATACATTTTGCTAGATACATCGATGATTACTTTAGTTGCATATTGATAAATATTGTTGGTTGGCAAAGAGAATGGTGTTATTGCAGATCTCATGAAGACACAGCTATTTGAAGACATGGATATTCAGAGACATGGCTTACATAGTCACATAATGATGATGAATTATTACTTTATCATGATAGGTTGATACTCACATATGTTGATTATCATGGTTGATGCTTATCAGATGTGAGATGTTTCCTAGTAATGATACATGGTTGATATATTGAGGGTTCTTGTGGAAAGATCATAAAGTTCTTCTTGATGATGTTATAATCATAGATAATGACTATGGTGTTTTCACATACATATGATATGATGTGAATGATTTTTTGTTACTGCTTGGAGATATGACATATGATTAGTTGATTCATGGAAGGTTATGATAAAGCTCTTTCCACTAAAGAAACAGAGCAAGTTGATATTGATGAGATCAAGGGGAAGAGTTGATATCTATATGCAGCATACTTTGTCACAAGTTGATGATACTACATTATCATATCTTGGGAACTAATGATGGACATATACAAGTTGCTGGTCTAGATGTTATTAACAAATGGTTATGGTGCAAATCATACATGGTGTATGATAGTTGCTGATGACTATCATGGTCTTGGTCTCTATTATAAATGTCATGTATATCATTCGATGTAAAGGTCATTTAAAGACCCATGATGTAATAATATGTCTCTTTCTATCGTAGTCTTTCAATGAGTCCTTTTTGGTCATATGATGTAATTTGTACCCTCACTATGCATGGGAAGGATGATGTAATAATTGCTATATTTTAGTCATGTATAAACAATTAGTATATCCCCACTTGCTTGGGAGATTGATGTGTATGTGTCATTGGTGATAGGAAGGTAAAACTCACATAGTTGAGTTATAAAGTCATGTTATTCTTTTGGAAAATATTTTTGCAAACTTTGCATGTGCTCAGGGGGAGCATGGATGGTTTAGTGCATCACAGCATGTACAAAGGAGGAGTTTAATCAGAGAATTTAGCATGTGCCTAGGGGGAGCTTGGTCAATGTTTATATTCAGTTGTTCAGATATGAAAGTATTCATTTTGGTCAGCCCTTTGCCCTTGATATCAAAGGGGGAGAATATCTTGGTCTACCCTTTGCCCTTGATGTCAAAGGGGGAGATTATTTTGGTGTTGTTTTTTATCTCTAACAGTTTCTACAGCTTGCAGTAATCAACACCAACATGATTGCCATCAAGTCCAAAGGGGGAGATTGTTGGCAATATGATGCATGTGTTGTACTTGATGGAAACCCACTTGTAACAGAACAACTCACTTGTATATGGTAACTAGATGAATCTACACAACTAGATGAATCTACAGGAAAGATATCAGATGTGGTAGAATGCATGGTAGTTTTGGTTACAAATGTGACAAAATGCAGGTCAATTCAAAGGAATCATTTCAGAAGTAATATGGAAAATTATAGTGTAACAGGTCTATTCAGAGGTAACATGGAATTGGTACAGAAGAACAGGAAGATGGAGCTAAGGTCTACTGATAAAAATAAAGAAGGTAAAGGAAAAGGTTGATGTAAAGTAATTTAAGAAGTATACATAGGTCCACTTAGTCAAAACAATGTATACATGCTGGTCCATAGAACAAAAAGAGCATATACATATACACACACTGCCACACGTAGAAAAGTGGGTAGATGTTGGAAAACCAAGGTTTTGGTCTGAGGTATTTGATCTGTGGTATTGACCCTAGGTATTTGGTCTGGGGTATTTGGTCTGTGGTATTGACCCTAGGTATTTGGTCCAAGGTATTGGTCCTAAGTGGTTTTGGTCCAAGGTATTGACAAAGGATCTAAGTATATAAGAAGGATAAGATCAAGGGCTAAGTACCAAAGTAATGAATATCTTATGAAGGGTTATGTGCAAGTGTATGGGTTTCTAAGGAATACTTCCATCTAAAGTATATTTTATGTTGTAGGGGCTACGTTTGTAATTTGATCTAAAATAATTTTTGCACCTTGAATTAAATATTGGATCAAGATCATGAGACCTAAAATGACTTATTATTGAATGATGTGATATTGAGCTAGATATGATTATGTACACCTATTTTGTTCTTTAAATATCGTGATCTGGGTTTTTCTGAAGTCCGGATTTGCAGCGAAGTTATGAAGTAAGTATTTGCAGATCTGTACGCTGGTTCACTTTGGTGAAGGTGTGTATACACACTAGTTCGGCTCTTCCAAGTAGTGTATGCAAAATAAAAGCTTGATGTTCAAGGATGACTGATCTATCAGATCAATGTTGTTGTTTTACTATTGTTTGTCAATGAAGTCTTCTTAGATATGAAAGTAGAACTGAATGAATAAGGAAATTGAGTCTGATTGATTGACTGATTAAGAAAGAAGGGTGATCTTTGTTGCTATCTATTTAGAACTTTGTAATATGAAAGTAGATCTTCAGAATGTCACTGATTGATACAGTTTGTCATTCAAAGATTTTATGATTCAGTATCTTTAGAAGTGTATGCAGGTTGGGAAAAAGGAAGCAACATATACACGTAGGTTTGTTTCATTGAAGGAGCATATACATTCTGACACATGCCTTTTGAGGTTATAGTTAGTTCTGGTTGTTGATGCAGTGTTCTTGGTTCAAATTTGTGCACTAGTTATAGTGATCTATCTATTCTAGTTGATTGGTTGAATTTGATTAAGTTTGAATGAATGGTTGATTCAGTTGTGTCAGAGGTTCAATTATTGTTTGATTCAGTTGTGTCAGAGGTTCAGAAGTTTCAATGATTGATTGTTTCAATTATAACAGAGATTGATGATTGGGTTTCAGTGATTGGTTGATGCAGAGGTATTTGATGGTTGTATTGAAGTGGTGATTGATTTTACGCTTCAATGTTATTAATGGGTCCAGTGTGAAAATTTGATGAAATGTGGCCCTAATATTGTAGTGTTGTGTACCAAGAGTATCCAGTCTGAAAATTCATGAAACGTGGTCCCTGGAGGATGCTGAGGGTTGGAGCCTTCAGTGAGGAAGTCGAAGCTTCCTGCTAGTAGTGGCTGGTGATTTGATCAGGGGGTTGGAGCTCCCTTCTAGTAGAAGTTGGAGAACGAGTGAAGGTTGTAGCTTTCTATAGGTTAGAGCCTATGTGCTAGGAAATATATTGGCTAGTAGTTGTAGCTCCATTCCATAAGAAGCTAGATAACAAGAGAAGGTTGTAGCCTTCTGCAAGTGGGTGCCTATGTATTGGTATGAGTCTGCACCAGTACAAGATTGTAAGTGATTTTCTTATTATTAAAAGAAGACAAAGACGACAACAATAGGTGGTTTTTACCCACATTAGGTTTCGACCTTAAATCTTGGTGTTCATGTGTGTTGCTTATGTGTGATGGTTTATTCTGTTATTACTGCACATGGTTACTGTTTAATGTTTAATAAAATATTGATGCATTGATTAAAGATCAACATATGATGAATTAACTAAATCATAAGTTCACTGGATATACTATGGTTGCCTTAAGAATAGTTGCGTGCACACGCGAGTTCCCTTCTCTGAAGTAGCGTATATAAATCTGATTATGGAAATGAAGAAGTTAGTGATTTGTTAATATTGATTCACCCCCCCCCCCCCCCCCCCCCTCTCAGTATTATTTCCAACATTCCAATGAGCTATCCTGGGCTTAATTTAGACACTGGGAACCCCCTCAAAAGTGGAGCTAAAGTTTGTGATGCACTTAGGACAGTGGTGTTGCACTTTTGACACAAATTTTCAGAGTTTCGTCATTTTGTAAATTTTCTCAGTTTTGACAATTTCACCTTGACAAATCATGTTTCTATCAATGTAATCGATGGATGTAAATGTAATAATGACGTTTTAAATTTACCTAGGTAAATACATTAGGTGAAAACTCTTTTTGTGAGGTAATGAATCAATTTCCAAAAAGTGAGGGATGAGTCAGTTTGACCTCCCTACACTCTAGGTTTCAGTTCAGATTTTGGTGAAGGAGCACTTTCACTAATGGGTTCGACCCATGAGGATGGGAGAAGTTGTTTTATGGCTATGTCTATAATTTCTTGACTCATTTCATAGGTTGGATGTTGTTGTATTGATCAGAGACACTAGTGTAATTAGTATTTAGCAAAAATTTAAGGAATGAGTTGCAGGTATTTTGATGGAATACCTGTGGTATGGAATTTTGACATAGTTTCTTCTTATGTTTCATATGTTTGAATGTTTTGTACTCTCATGTTTCATTTCACTTATATGATATGTTTATTTTCAAGTTGATGAGTAGAATACATCTTACATGCTCTATTTTGGGGAAATATTCATAATTTTTCCATTTTCTTTAGTTTAGAAGGAATACATGCTTGTATTTATCTTTCTAGCACCTCACCAGTCTAATCCATCTCACTCAAGAACCTTAAAGTGTTCGAGTGTCTACCTTTCTCCATCATATATCTTCAATCATACCCTTATTTGGCCCTAACCTAGTCTCTTTGACCTAATCCTCATCCAACAACCCAATTTCAAACAAACAAAACCCTCTACACTTTATACCTAGCCTAAAACGTTATTTCATCTAGCCCTCTTAGCTATGATTCTTTGGAGGGAGCCCTCTTCAGCCTAGTAGGGCTAGCTACCAAGTCAAAAGGTTGGTCTGTGGTTACCTCAGCTCGACTCTTCCTCGGCCTTGGAGATCCGGAGGAGTGATAACATATTGGTGCCATTGCTGGGGAAACAAAAGATTATATCTTCCGTGGGAAAGAATGAAAAAGATTATATCTAATTGTTGATGGCGAACAATGATGAGACACATATGAAGGCTGAACCATTCACCTGGAAGCTCCCACTTGATCTGAAGACTCCACTGCTAGAAGGATCTAGAAATCAAAATGAGTTCTCAGTCCAGAAGGTATGCTCATATGCATCGGTATCATGTTCCAAGATTTCCAAATTGTATGCCTCAGGTATATTGGCAAACATACTTGTCAAAATTCAGAGATGGAAAAGGTGATGATGCTACACTTAATTTAATAATATTTCATATGCATGTGCGTAATATGAGGATTAATTTTCATGAAGATTGTTTAATGAAGATGTTCATGGTCACATTAGAAGAGAGAGCACAGTTTTGGTATGAAAGCTTGCCTCCTGCTTGTATCTATTCTCTTAAGAATTTTCACCTAGTATTTTTTGAGAAGTATAGAGAAGCCTATCCTTCTTAGCTTTTGATTAAGGATTGTGGCGATAATTTTCATAATTTTATTCAAGAGCTAGAAAGTGCTTATGGCGATGAAGAGTTTATGGATGATGAAATCTTGGATTCTTTAAATGAAAACCCTCTTCACCACCATGTTAAGATCATGGATTCTACTTTGGATGACAATGAAGTTGAGAAAAATTCTTCAAAAGATGACAGTGATCTTTTTTCATAAGAAGTTGATAATAATTTGCAGCAGTATTGCCAATCGTCAAGCAATCAAGATATATATAAAGAAGTTCTTTCCAGCTGCCCTTCATTCATTTCCTCTTCTGAGTTTTTAATTCAAGAAGAAATGTGTGCAGATCAGGATTTTGAGTTTTCTTGTATAGAAACTCTAGAGATTCATGATTTATTCGTTGAGATCAAAAACAATGTACAATAGGTTTGTTGTCTTGATTTTGATGAACATGTTCAGCAACCTTCAAATGATCAAGATATAGAATATTTTCAAAGCCTGAACAATTATTTTTTTGATATACATGAAAATCCACCTGTATATATTTGTGTTGATTCTACCTCAATTGAAGATATGCAAGAACATACAAATCTTGTCTCCGATCTGGATGGTATGGAAGATGACATTGCTGCATTTCCATTTAAGAAGGATCTCCCAAATGAATAAGAACAATCAGCCATTATATTTGAAAGCATCTTCCTTCCTTTTTGTTGATCCACAGAAGGTAATGCTTCATGATTTCCAAGACCCCTTGGGCAGTGTTTTGCAAGCATTAGAGAAGGTGAATGGTGTTTTTTTTGTCAGCATAAGTCTTGGTTCCGATTTTCATTATGAGTTGCCTTCATGTACATCATTATGTCTTCTTATAGAGGATGTGAGCATAATTTTAGTGAATGGTCGTTTCCTTTTTTGGCTTCATTGGAAATTTCACATCACTTGAGTGAGCAGGTTATGGATCAGTTAGAATAGATAAGGTGTGATGAATAAGCTCAACATTATGAGCATCTTTTTCATTTTCAATTTCCAATAGAGTTTGCAATCGATAGTGTATAGTTCAGCTTTTAGTTTGTCACAAGTTAGTTTATGTCATTTGAGTTTGCAGCATTTAGTCATGCTCATTAGTTATTGAGTTTTTGACTATATAGCCCAATGGATAGGCATGTTGGTCTACGGTGTTCTTGACACCTCTTTCAGAGTTTCCATCCCCAATAAGGCCAATGTTAGTGTCATTATTTGCATCCTACCCTCAATGATCAAAATTCCTCTTTTCATATCATATTAGGGTCCCACTCAGAAATTTATGTCATTCCACTAGGTCATCATTCAAAAATTTATTCACCGATGGTAGCCCTAGTCAAAAAACATCTCTCTCTTAAATTTCATTACTTGCTGGCACATTGTCATACCTTGTTGAATGTACATCAGTCATGAGTTCAAAGTCGTCATGTCATCATATCAGTCGTGACACCAATTCTGGTCATTCAAGGTTACCATTAGGTTCTAAGGTTTTCAAGGTCAAATAAAACACCATTTCCATTGCATAATGTTAGCGAGTCTCATAGTGATCAAATAACATCTCTTCACTATTTGAGGATTATTTGTAAACATAAAATCTTGTTTCAACATGTAATTTTGATTTTAAATGTAATATTTTTTATTTTTCACTATGTAATTTTATGTCTTTCAAATGTAATAAGCACATGATTTCCAAGTTGCTAATTCAGAGTTCCAAAATGCCATAAGACCAAAAAGTCAAAGGTCAAAGTGTTCTCAATGTATATCAAGTGATCAATTTTTCAAATAAAAAATCAAGTGTAAAGGTATAGTTTCCAAGAGTAAGGTGAATGACAAAAGGAAGAAAGTGGGTCCCAAGGCCCAAATCATCAATTTCCTGAAGTATATAGGCCACCAATACATGAAAAATAAACTCATTTTCACTATCAAAGGTCGAGCTCACATTTCCTTGGTTCAAAAAGTAGATTTTGTAGGTTTAAAGGCAAAAAATTTCTTGGCACTATGCTTAGGAGGAAGGCACTGTGCTTAGGAGGGAGGCATCGTGCTTAGAGCTATGGTCGCTATCTTTTTTAACACAGGCACTGCACTTCTGGGTAAGGTGTTGCGCTTTTTCCCAGTGTGTTCCACTTTTTCCTAGTGAGCCCCTACAACACCAAAACGCCTCTAAATTCTCTCAAAACTTCAACAAAGTCTTGTTTCCTCTTCTACCAAGTAAGTCACACAAATTTTCCACCTCTTTGCACTCCTAAACAACATTTTTTTTAGTGTTTTGGTTCCTAAGAAAAATTAGGACTTGGGCAAGTGATAAAACCCTAAATCCATCCCTATCCCGAATTTGTTGCTCATAGACCCTACAACACCTTCCTACACTGCTATTAAATTCATTCCTACCCCTACACTATCGTTTCCTAGTCCTTAAACCCTTTTCCCATAAAACCCTAAGACCTAGGTTTCCAAAATTCCTAGGCAGCCTCTACCATAAACCTGTAATTTAATTATCATTCCCAAATCCCTCATCAGTTCTACTCCCTATCTCCTCCCTCAATTCAAAAATCCATTCCCCCATCTCCTTGAAATTTCCTCATACCATTCCCTACTCCCTATACCTACATTCCACTATTATTTCATTTCCCTAGGTTTTCTTAACCAAACACTATGGAGGAAGACAAAGACTATGTGGAAGAGGAAGATACACAAGAAGAGGAGGATAGACAAGTAGAAGAGGACAAAGAACAGAGGAGGCCACACAAAGGAGGCAGTACTTTGAATGAGCAGTTTTCCATCATGATCAATGAGGAATGGGAATAATGGTTTGAAAGGGTAAATGAGAAACTTGAGAAGCTCTTGAAGAAGTTAAAGAGGGAAAATGGCTTACAAAGAAAGATGGCCAAACATTACTTCAAGAAAAATTAAATTGCAAGGTCCAAGCTCCAAAAGGTCAAAACAAGACTTGAACCCTAGCCAAGCAAAAGAAGGAAGATAAGCTTGAAATACTTTCTGAGGCATCACTTGTTGCCTAACATACCTTAACAACCTTCCACATATCAAATTTTGAGCGATTTTGAAAATTTTGGAGTTTTTTTTTCATTTTTGGTAGTTTTTGCACCAGCCACACTACCTAGGGCGTTGCGCTTTTCCTAGAGACCTCGAAATGAAAAATGGCCAACACCATTGGATTTAGAAGGCCAAATACAGTCAGGAAAACCACTTTTCTAAGCTTTTTTCGGGTCAATTGGGTAGTCAAAGGGTCAAACAACACCCAAAAAATCATGTTTCTGCCCTGTTTTGGAGGCTGATGCTGCGCTTTTGACCAATATTGGGAGAATAAAATTTTGGTGGGCCAAAACCTGACCATTTTGGAAAATAAAGGTATATCTGGAAACTTGACAAGACAAGATTTCCAATGATCTATTATGAGAATAATTTGGACACTGGGACCCCACTCAGAAGTGGATCTGAAGTTGGCATTCCGCTTAGGATATTGGTGCTGCACTTTTAACGCAAATTTTTTGAGTTTCATCGTTTTGTAAATTTTCTTAGTTTTGACAGTTTCACCTTGACAAATCATGATTTTACCAATGTAATCGATGGATGTAAATGTAATAATTATGTTTTAAAGTTACCTAAGGTAAATACATTAGGTGAAAATTCTTTTTGTGATGTAATGAATCAGTTTCCAAAAAGTGAGGGATGAGTCAGTTTGCCCTCCCTACACTCTAGGTTTCAGTTCAGATTTTGGTGTAATAGCTCCTTAGCTTATGGATTCAACCCTAAGGATGGGAGAAGTTATTTTATGGCTATATCTATCATTTCTTGACTCATTTCACACGTTGGATGTTGTTGTATTGATCACAGACACTAGTGTAATCAGTATTTGGCAGAAATTTAATGAATGAGTTGCAGTTATTTTGATGGAATACCTGTGGTATGGCATTTTGACATAGTTTCTTCTTATGTTACATATGTTTGAATGTTTTGTACTCTCATTTTTTATTTCAATTCTATGATATGTTTATTCTCAAGTTGATGAGCAGAATAGATCTTACATGCTTTGTTTTGGGGAAATCTTCATAATTTGTCCATTTTCTTCAATTTAGAAAGAATACATGCTTGTCTTTCTCTTTCTAGCACCTCACTAGTATGATCCATCTCACTCAAGAACCTTAAAGTGTTCGAGTGTCTATCTGCCTTATTCCATTGGATGTCTGCAATCATACCCTTATTTGGCCCTAACCTAGTCTCTTTGACCTAATCCTCATCCAACAACTCAATTTCAAACAAACAAAACCATCTACACTTTATACCTAGCCTAAAACCCTAATCCATCCATCCCTCTTAGCTATGATCCTTTGGAGACATCCCTCTTCGGCCTAGTAGGGCTAGCTACCAATTCAAAAGGTTGGTCTATGGTTACCTCAGCTGGACTATTCCTTAGCCTTGGAAATATGGAGTGATAACACCTTTAGCTTGACCGCTCTGGGTTCATCATCTTAGGAAAGTGAAGTGAGGCTCCCTTGTATCTCATTGTCCATGTTTGCATGTAATCAATAGTAGCATGCATGTTCAACAAGATTCGTGCTCTTCTAGCACATCGCTGCTGCCATCTGTTGAGATGGATGATTGCTTTATGTATGGTACGAAACTTGGAATACAACGCCCGCATGATTGTGTTAAGGGACAACACTTCATCTAGTATTTCCTTCTTCTATTCTGCTCAGGCAGATGTTGTAACGAATTCTCCTCCCTTCTTAGCCGTTTGTAGTTCCTTTGCATTCGCCCGTTCTCAGCTATCAGAAAGAAAACACTCAAGCTAGTGGCTTCAGCATAAGCTCTCATAGAATCGGCCAATGTTGTTGTATGTTTGTGCATGTCAAACACAAATCACTCCTTCCTCATACTGCATAGGATATGTGTGATCTTCCGGAGTCGACACTCTACAAGATTGCACAAATCTACGTTGAGACTTGTCGAATGAGATCTTGTGCATCTCTCCTTCCATCTGATCTCCAAGGATCTTAGTGTCTCCTTGGTCACTTAGGACTTGCTCATCTTCTGGATGCGGTGAAGCTCATGTGTTGACCTCTTAGTGGCAAGGCATGAGGTCAGTGTCTTGCTCTAATTCCTACCACTCCATATTTGTATCCATTTGTTCAAGTTCTCACTCTATCTCTTGAGCAAAGTCCTACTCCTATGATGGCTCACCCTGTTTCCCTGATGCCATCTTATCCAATGAGTCCACTACCTGTATGGGTGTTGTTTCATCTGTTTGCACAAGATTCACCTCCTACTGTACATGTTCTTGTTGTTCTTCCTTCTCCTGTCTTTGCAGCTCTTGTTCCTTTCAGAGTTTCTCCTTCAATTCATGCAACTCCTTCTTTGTTTCCTCCATTCTCCATTTCTCTCTCTGCCTTTGCGCATTTCATTTATTGCAATGTTGCCTCTTCACCTCTATAGCCATAGCTGCTTTCACCACAAGTGGATATTCTTGGAACTTGCAGCTTTTATCTTCCTCCATGTGATCGACAATCTTCCTCTTACCCTTTTCGCACAATGGCATGTTCACCTCTGTTGCTGTTGCTGCTTCTAGTGCTCTACGGGATGCTACTTCACATTACTTTTCTAACCATTCCATAGCAAAGCCGACTGGTTCATTGAGTCTGGAGGAGTTGTAACAATATCTCCATGGGTCCTCCTCTACCCAATGACATGCCCCGTGGATCCAGTTGAATTGTACTCTCGCGTAATGATCTTTCACAAGAAAATGTAGGTCATATGAATTGTAACTTTGGAGGTCGAATGGATACTTTTTCATCTTCTCTCCTTCAACATCCACATGCTTGAAACTCCAAATCTCATATAATCCAATGCACAGTGAAAGAGCGGGCCAAGGTTCCTTCTTCTTCCGGTGAAGCCTAGCTATCAATCATGTCAAGATGTGATATGCTACTTCTTGCATGATGAGCATGTCCAAGGAAAACTTCAGTAAAACATGCGGAGGCTTCTTCACACTATACATCCATATGAAGGTTCCATACGGTGAGGCATACCAATCAACAATGTCTATTAGTGCCCCCATTGCTGCTTTCGACATGCAGGATAGATCATGTTCGAATATCATCTTGTAAACTAGGGTGACAAAAGGATCGGATAGCCGTGCGATAACTCCTCTGAAGGTGCATTCATATAACATCTTACAATAAGTGTTCATAGAAGTCTCTGCCAGTGTCCATGCCCACTTCAAGTCGAGTAACTCTTGTCGGGCATAGATTACATCCAAGATGTAGGTAGACTTGTAGATTTCTACTTGCATACCTTTGGGTGGTTGTCAAGCCCTTATTACCTATTCATTCAGCTAATGATCCATCATGCCAGACCATTTACATGCTTTGCCCTCTCTAGCCAGTTGGTCTAGCGTGATCACCCAACTCTGTGGGAAGGTTTCCGTGCTTTCTTGGTCATACAGTCAACACGTAAAAATGACCAAGTATTTATACACCTTCCACAGTATCTTCATCTTGTAGACCTAGTTGGGTATCATCTTAAATTTAGCCAACTCCTTCACCTAGTTCTTCAAAATTTCTCTGGAGTTGGCATTGCTGCTGGGTAAGCTAAAGGGAGTCTCCATGATGGTCACGGGCTCTGATGTATGATACATCTCATCATAATCATGTGCCCTGAAGGTAGCAATCTCTGTCCTGCTAACACTGCTCAATGTCATCATCTTAGGATCAGTGTGCGAGGCAATACAAATGGGAACGCAGGGTATCTGCATGCAATCTGGTACAAGCCAAACTTGTGGATGTTCACATATACCTGGTGGTCTTCGAGGCCTTCCCCAAACATGCCTGTGAAAGCCTTATTGACCTCTTTTCATTTCATCTTGATGTCCTTGTCTAGAATAAGGTATCTTCATAGATCGGTAGACTTGCAAACACTCACTCAACTGTTGCTCCAGTCATACTTTCATCAGTGTCCTTTAATCCTACTCTCTTGGAGGCCATTGATCCTGAACTGCTAAGAGGCAGATGAAAACCTACAAGATTTGGAGACAAAGCGACATGCATGGCAAGAAATCTATTAGCAAAAACCAAAGAAAACTTGAGGAAGACATGTAACATACATGGGGATTGATAGGCAAGGATTGCGTAATTTATTTTGGGAGGCTAGCTGAATGGCTGCTAGAACTATGCAAAAGGTAGTCTGGGCTATCTGGGGAAGCTGGTTGGCTATTGGATTTATGCAATGCACAATTCAGGTTGGCCTGCTGGCTGCTAGAATTGCACAATGTGCAATTTCAGCTAGCAGTGGTTGCATTCCCAGTGACTGCATTGCACAATATTCTGGGCTAGTAGTCACTATCCCTTATAATTGCACAATGAAATCTTGGAGGACAAATTGTAGGCAGAAATGTGCATTTCTTGAGAGGAATAAAGAACCTTCCTTATCACGATTGCAAAATGTTGTCTTGGTGAGGCAGAGTCTGGGCCAAGGATGCCCAAACTCGCCGATGGGAAACTGAAAGAAAATGTGATTGTGAATGCATGGTGATACTAAGTGTAATCAGAAGCAAATCATCGTCCATGAAAATAGTGAATGAATGATTCAAAAAATGGAACAACAACATGCATGTGGGCAAAGCGGGTCACCGAATTGGCCACTGTTTGTCCAAAAAAGTTTCATGCATGCAGCAATAATGAGATGTTAACAAAAAATGGAATGGTGCTAGTACAAGCTAGTATACCTGTAAATGATAGCAAGCGTTCAAAGAAATCAAACAAATAACACTAACATAAGCGAAAACACAAAAAGCGGTAGAAATGTTGTAAAAGACAAGTTGAGACCACTTACTCGTGAATAATTGAGCTGGATGTGTCGAAGAGTCCTGGATGTGTTGTGGGATGTCAGAGATCCAAGATCAATGTGAAGAAATGAGCTCTAAAGCGTTGAATAAATAATTTTGAATCTCATGACATGCATGCCACAAATCTAGGAAAAAGCGACACTTGGAGGAAAGATTCTAAAATGATCTTTGCATGTAATCTCCAGCTGCTAAAAATAGCTCCCTAAAATCTAGGGATAGTTTTGTCATGTTTATTTTTCTATTCCAGAAACAAGTAGCCCATGCATGCAAGTCAAGTTTCGTTGTTCCTGGGTAGAACTAGTCAAATTAACTACACATGAAAGATCCTGCTCAACTGCTGGGAAAAAATGTGCATTTATGGGAGGGATCTGGGCTAGCTTCCCAAGATATTTGTGCAATTTCTGGGAAGAGGAGCTAACTATTGCCTAGGATTGCACAATTCCTAGGCTGAGTAGCCTTGCTGAGAGCAATTTCGTAATTTTCTGGGTGACGCTTGACTAGCAAAGTTTCACAATTTTGTAGCCCAGTATGCTACCAGATAGAATTGCACAATTTCTAGAGGGAAGGCTGGTTTCCCTCCAGAATTGCATAATTTCTTGAGGGAGCTACTCAGCCTGTAGTTGGATTAATTCCGGAGAAGCAACCTATGAGGGGAATGCAACAAGATTTGATAGATAGGCTTTCTTTCTACAAGAAAACCATTGAAGTTTTTGTACTTGACGAAGAAAGACATGGTGCTGTGAAAGATTGGTAGGGAAGCTTGAAAATGAAGCTAAGGAAAAATTTTGGAGGGTGGTTGTAGCCGCTACAACACTTGGTGACACATTGGTAGAACTTCAGCTCTCTGAAAGGACCTTGTTTCTGAAAATGAATTATAACACCTTTGGAAGTATTGTTCATTTCTCAGTTTGTCTTGGTTTCACACTAGCTTGATTGTAATATGTAACATCTGCGAATCCTTGGTCGATTGGCACACATTCCAAGCCAAGGAAACATAGTTGTTTAGATTGATTTTGAGGGGTATATTAGTGCACGAGCAATATAGTCCTCAGAGTATTAGTTTCATCTTTGGTGTTGCTTCGCTGCCAACAGGCCTGGATAGTACCCCGACAAAGTCACGCAGGAACACAAGCATTTCTCCACTTCTAGCGATCCTGGTTAGTACCTCAGCAGAGTTACTTGCATCACCTCTCTTTGTAGGAATTATTTCTCTTCTTTATCCTTATTCATTTTTCATTTTTTTCATTTTCACTTTTCATTACCGTGCATTGCACTTATTCATTTCAGAGGCGGAAGAGGGATCCCGATTTATTGAGAGCAAAAGAGGTTGTTCCTTCATATAAGTATTTTATTATATACCTCTGACGTGCTTGTTAAGTTTTCCCCCCTCACCTTACTCTTCTTAACTGAGATGACAAGGGTTAACCCAAAAAATACCGACTAAAGTAGGTGACACTAGTTAGCGCGCAAGCATTGTGTTTTCACCATGGTTCACTTCAAACATTACGTATTTTCCATTGACACTATTATCACTCTGATATTTATTTTGAAGTATGAAGAAAGAAAACCAAAGGTAACCACAAACCACTTTTGGAGATCAGAACCTAGCCTTCTTGATGCTCAGAGAGGGCTCTCTCTTTATACTTTAACTTTGTTTTAGTTAAGATGATTTCAGGCTAGTTATTGCTTGCACTTGGGTTTTATTTTGAAAATTTTGTGGTGGGATCACTTTACTTAGATGGACAGAGGTTTGGCTTATACCATTGGGCTATGGAGTCAGATGCCTGACAAACAAGATTGGATTCAGTTCTAAAAACAGTGTCTACAAGGCAAGATAGATGAGTTATTGCAGATCTTACAGGATAAATGGTGAATGGCTTTAAATCAAATCCAGGGAGCAATTAAGGGTTCCCTAGGCTGGATTTTGGAAGGAATGAAAGAAGTCAACCGGGATAGGAGAGCAATTAAGGGTTCTCAAATCTAGGTATCAGAGGAAAACATGTAAATGAATAACTGTGCCAAACATAGTGTAATCAAACAAATTCTGAGTGATATTTCCAGTTAATTCATTTAGATTTTGAACACACTTAATATTATGAGACACATAAGAAAAATAAAAAAATCAAACAAACAAAGTACTTCACTACAAATGGCCCATCTCATGAATCCTGTAGAGAAATTCTTTTATTACTTGCTCCAATCTGTTGACTTGAAAATGGTACAATCACCCTTTGGTTCAAGATCAAAATAACTCTAAAAATGTAAAATAATCCACAATAAGACTTCTAATTTTGAAGTATTTATACAAAAGGAGTTACATAATATCTGAAACTGCTTTTAGAACTAATCTAGGAAAAAAGGAATACCTTCTTGCAAGAAGATAGAGACAACTATTGAACTGCGGCTTGTTGTCCTTGTTATCAAGGTTATGCTAGCCTAGCTCTTTGATCTTTTTCCCTTATGTTGCTTGGTTGTTTGGTCTTTATGCTGGATATCCTATTTAACTTTGACCTTTCACCTGATACTCTTTCATCTAATACACTTTAACCCTGCTAACCTGTCAATATCCTTTTACCCCGTTGTTTCACTTTTTACCAAAGATTTATAATTTACTATCCTTTTACTATAGTAAATCATTCATTTTTTCCCATATTTCGTCATTTGGTAATTGGATATTGATCATTTTTCTATATATCTCATCTGCCTCTGTATATTTGGCAAAAGTGGGCTTATTAATAAACAAGTGTTTTACCTCATGTTGGAGATAAAAGAAGTTTTCAAAAGTTTGGTACAAGACTTTGCATGTTGGCATGCCCTTCATAGATGAAGTGATCACTTGTTCTTTGGCCACTTCCCTGATCTTCTTGTTGTAATATGCATGTGTCATTAACTTGTCATTTATAACTAAGGGATTAGGTAATCCCTTTTCCTTCAATAGCTCAAACTTAGCCATGAACCTGTCAATAGCTAGCTACAAGTTCTGACACTTATCTTCAAAATTCAACATCAAATTCCTCTTGGTGAGGACTTTTCTGACTTCTAAAATGGTACCTACCCTATCAGGTATCTCAAGCTCTTGCAGTTCATATTTATTCTTGGAGTTGAGGAAGTAGATGATTCTTGCTTCTTCCTCTGGCATATCTCCAAGTTTTGTTTTAACCCTCTCAATGGCTTTTGTTGCCTGCTTAATCAAATAAATCTGCTCAAAAATGACCTAGATAGATGGCCAAATATCATTGACAGAGTCAATAATATTGGCCCACAGTTGCTCTTTAGCCTTTCCTATTGGTTCAGTCAAGGTCAGTTCTTTTTCCAGGTTCTTTATCCTCTCATTCATCCTTGCAGCCTTTTGTTGTTCTTCCTTATGCATGATCTAGGCAAGCTTGCAATCTGTCTCAAGGTTGCTAACTTTATCTTTCAATTTTTTCATCTCATTGGTCTAAATGGACATTTCTTCCATTGCTTTGACCATCATGTTTTCTTCTTCACTTGTGGAGGAAGCTGATGTTGATGATGTTGCTGATGTAGTCTTTGCAAAAGTAGGAAGTGAAATGGCCATTGGAGCAATGGGGGCTAATGTTTTTGCCAAAGTAGATGGTATAGTTGTAGTCATTGTTGGAATGGTAGTTGCAGGAGCATTATCAATGCTAGCTTGTTTGAGTTGGATCAATCTATCCAAATCTTTCTCCATCTCCTTTAACTGGTCATTGAGTTGTAGCACCATGTCCATCATTTCCTCATGATTGGTTTGGGTTTCAAGGACTTCTTTTGTTTCTGGGTGCTGCAAGTGAGGTAAATTGAGTTGTTTCTTCAGGGCTGCTGTGTCCTCATTCTTCTTCTTGATCAGTTTCTCTGTAGCCTTCACATCACTTAGGTCATGGCCTAGTTGAATAACCAAGTCCTCAAAGGACTTTATCATGGTGTCTTTAGACGACAAAGAGGCTCTATCCAGCTTGAATTGAGCTGTCACATTGTCTAATGAATCCTGTAACTTATTAGCAACCATGGCCTTTGCTGTGAGGGTGGAGTAGATCATTTCTCCAGCCTACTTGTGAAATTTGATCTGATCAATGGGATGAACATCCCTGGCCAAGACCTCGAAATTGGTCTTCTTGTAGTCTACTAAGGTCTTCGGTTATTGTACAATGGGTTGTAGGAATGAGGCCTGGATTATTCCTTCTTTGATGTCAAAGGCTGACATCAGTTTGGTTTTGTTTGGTGGTGTGAGATTGAGGTACTGAGCATATGTTTATGCCTTCATTATTTCATTCCTCATTTTGATATCTTTGAATCTTTCTTTGATGTTTTTTCCTTGTAAGTTGGCCTGAGATAGGAATAAATCTCCATATTGGGTTATCTATCTACCAATTGTGTGTTAGATGTTAAGGGATGTTGTGTTTCCTCTTATGTAGTTGCTTCTTTGCCTTTCTGTCTCATTGCCTTAGTGTCAATGATTTCTTCTGATATAATGTTATCCTCCTATTCAAAGACAGGGTTCAGTTTGGGCCTCTTGCTTGGCTCCATCAGCTCATCATTGGTCACCATGATAGAGCTAGATGCCTCATCCCTACTCCTCTTAGAATTCTTCTCCTCATTTACTAGGGTCTATATGACTGGAGGAATGTTCATTGGCCCTCCCTATTCTGGAACCTGCAGGAAAGAATTATGATCAAATTGTCTCTCCAAATCAATAAGTGTATTTTCTATGTCCACAACAGTGATGTCCATGTCAATCAAGGTGTTCTCCACCAACTCATCCTGGTTAGCAAACTGTTCAATGTCAGGCCTTGGGTGGTGTATGTAGGATGCCAACTTAACCCTGAGTATAAGCTTGTTTATGACCCCATTACGGTCATAATGCCAGATGAAACTATTTTTGAACTTCATTAGTTGAAGTAACTTGTCAGCCTCTAGTCCAACTTCCCTGTTGTTGCAAATAAATGGGCCCGTTTGGTTCTTCACTTTGAACTGGGTTTTCTTCCTATAAGATAGGAAGTTGATGTCATGAGAGCTGATCATCTGCCTAAAGTACTCAAGAGAAAGTATCCTCATTGGGAGGTACTTGGGCAACTTGTAGGGGGCTAGCTCATAGCCCTAAATCCTAATCTCTATGTGGTTTTGGTACAAGTACCAATCTCCCACCTTGTTGTTCTTGGCCAATTGCAACACTCTTCTAATCTCTGGGATGATTCTAGGGTGAGTCTTAGAAGTCGGCATGTTCATAACTGGGTATACAAAAGAGTCTATGAAGTCTTTGTATGAGGTGGAAAACTTGTGGACCAAGGGTGTCTAGTAGATGACTGATCTTTCCTTTCCCTTTGTGTTTGATTTCTGGATCTTTGAAGGGAATTTATATGTCTGATAATACAGGAACATATGAAACAACACTGAAGAGTATTTGTAGACTCTTTCAGTGTGCAATCTAGTAAAATATTCATGCATTATGTTTGCAATGAACTGAACATAATCATACATGACAGTAGGAGGCTTTCCTGGAGTGAAAATGGATAAGAAGGCCATGATGACCTCATCCACATACTCATCTGATATGAATTCTAGGATGCATGAAAGAATGGTGATTATTCTCCTGCTAGTATCTGAAAAAATAGTGGCAACATAGGGTGGAATGTCTTTAGGAGTATGGCACTCCTCAATGATGAAATTCTGAAATATTTGTTTGATCTTGGCTGGGTCCAGTGTGATGTATAGGTCCAACAGGTTTGCAATGGACAAAGGAGTTAGATTAGGACTAGGTTGGATTTACAGCATCTAGTTGATGGTTTTAGCAGTGATGGTGAGAAATATCTCATGGTTTGGTGCCTCAATAGCCCTATGGCTTGGAACATAATAGGAATGACAAAAATGTACCATATATAGGAATGGTTTGACTTATGGGAATGAATACTTGGGAAAATTGGATTCCTAAAGGTTTATATCATTAGCATGGTTTAGGAATCTAAACTTGGCCCAACAATGGATTCTCATAAGGTGGCCTGGAGTCACTGTGTCTTTAATTTGAAAATCCCTATATGCCACGGCCAAATGGTTAATGTCTAAATGAGGGGTTGTCACTAGTTTGACATTCAAAGAGGTTGGGGCAGCCATCTTTGTAACAAGTTGTGGAAATTGGGCTTATATTACTATTGGAAGTGAAGTTTTGACAATTCCGTAAAAGGGGTAGGGTATCAACAGTTTGCACGTAGGGTTTTTGGTATTTTAGGAGGGGGAATACTCTCAATTTAAAGGGAATTCAATTATTTCATGAATTTAGTGTAAATTTTTAAATGAGAGGGTTGTTATGGTTTTCTACTTAAATACCTAGAATTTATGGTTGAGGCTGCGAACTGGTTATAAATGGAGGTTTGCAGAGGCTTTTGTGGCTTTCAGGTGTGCTATGGTGGTGTTCCGAAAGATATGCAATAGTTGGTAACTGGTCGTAGGAGCTCTGAGTGCATAGGTGTTCTTTGGAGGCTTCGCAGTGCAAACAAGCGAAAAAGGGCGAAAATGGGGTGTGAGGGCGGTTTTGCTTTATGGAGGGGAGATGGTATTGGAGGGTATCGCATCGCTTATGAGGGTCGAGTGGTATTTTTCTGAAAGCATGCGACTTAGCACAGTGCCTCCACATAACCCAAGGGGGCCCGAGCAATACCGCCCATATCATGTGCTTTCGGGCCGATAAAGGTCATGCAATGACTGGGCGTGATATGGGCAAGAGCTGTAGGATCTAAGGGTGGATGATCCAATGGTTATCATGTGGCAAAGATGCATGGCGAGAAATGGGGGTGGGATTTAGTGGGGCCCATGGTTAATTACGCTTAAGTGTAATTAATCACTCTATATGTGTGGGGTTAATGAAGTAATGCAGGTTTATGGAACATAATGGGTAAAAAAGAATTTTTTGGATTAATAAAGTAAAGCGGAAGGTGAATAATAGTTAGGGTAAGAGGTTTAGTGGGTTTTTCGGGGTTTTTAAGGGAATTAATCAAAGGGAAAGTTATTTTTCCAAGGGGAAAAGGGTTTCACACTAAGGGAAAGGGATTTTTGGAAAAGGGGGTGAATTTATAAGGTAAATTGGCTAGGGAATGTGTCAAACCTAGGGGTAGGAGTCAAAATGAAAGGAAATGGTGTCTTCACAAGCCATGAAGGGGTAAAAGGGAAATTAGTAAGTATATAGTGGGGGTTAAATGCAATGGGGGAAAATTAGGCAAATTAGCTTATGAGCATCCTTTTTCTTTCACAATTGCTCCTGTACACTAAAACACATGATTAAACATGATAGATGTGCTTATGCCTCAAATAGCTTGTATTTCTGCAACCTTTCTTCTACTTACCCTAACATTTTTTCTTCACTTTGTTGGGTGCACCTAAGCTAGCAAACCATTTTCTTTCCTTTATTATTCTATGTAACAAACTATCTACTTATAACCTTATATCTTCCAAGGGTTCAAATTAAACTGATGAGCTCCTTTTATTTCTCTACCTATCTACTAATCTGCCAAGATTAAACTGTTTGGTCGGATTTTTATTCTCTAACTATAAACATGAAATTCAAAGCATGAAGTAGTCAAGATTAAACAGTTTGACTATCATGGGTTGTCGCATGTTTGACAAGTTGTACACAACCATTATTTAAGAGAGTAAAGTAAAGAGTAGTGGCACTTGGACTTGCACACTTTCATGAACTATTTTGTTGTTTGGGGTTCATATTTTTTCATTTTTTGATCTTTTCTTATTTTTCTTGTCCTTTGATATTTCTTTTAGGACATACCCTCTTTAAATTTGTTTTATTTTAATATGGAAAACATTTGTAGAAGGCAAAGGTATGTACAATATTACAAGACTTAACCTCACCCAATTCAAAAATTATGAATCCTATCACTATAGGACTCTAACAGACATATCATGGAATAAAAGTAACAAGTTCTTCATATAGAGGCAGGATGACAGATTACCATGAAGTGGTAGCTGCACAAGACCTCCTGCACTTTACCCAGCTTGTTTCAAGAGTTAGACATGGTGTCATACAAAACTAACCTATGAGAAAAACAAGCAAACAAACAAAAAAGAAAAGAAGAACAAGATTCAGTAAATTCGAAAGTAAAGTAAGAAAACAAGAAGGAAAACAAACCAGCAAAGCAAGTAAGCAAACAACCATGCAAGAAAATAAACTGAAGGAAAACACTACTCCTACTCCTAAGCTAATAGTGCATGGGTTTGATCATGTGAAGCAATATTTCCAATGCAGCCATTAGCGCATTGGTTGACCCATGTTGGTGAAGGCTTGGTCCACGAGCAACCCGGTTGTGTGAACCAACAGACAAGAAAGATATAATAATGAAGACAAACACACTTCATGGTTCAAAGTGTACATGGGACATAAGTGAGCGCAAGTACATGACATGTGGTCCGTGGACTTGTCACGGTTCTGTGCAACACTGCATGTAACTTTGAAGCATATGCATACTCTTGATTGTGACATGCAAGAAAACGAAAGAAACAAAGACAACTTACATCGTGCACGTGTGCTTACAATGTAATATTCCTCTAATGCATGAGTGATGGGATCGTGTAGTTCGAGTGGAGGAAGCATGATCTGTGTGTGATATTGATCTTCAATGCATACATATGAGTGACGAGGAGCCTTAGGTGATTGAACAATTTCCTGATCATAATTTAAACCAACCTCAGGACAGCGAGGGCCTAACATAACCATCAACTCAGGCTGAAGTGCCTCGATAGTCTAGGTTGTTCCAACTTCATCGTCAGATAGATCATCATAAATAGGTGTCTTTGAAAAACCAACTATGATAGAATCATGGTCGTGGTCGAATATGGGAGAAAATGGATCATGACAGCCACGATCATAAAAATCAATGATTTCATCAGCATCCTCATGATTTAATGAATCAAATAGAGGGGTAGATGAGAAGTTCAAGTGGATTCTCAATGAATAACTTATCCTCTCCATTGTTGAATGATGGACTGACATCCGGTGTGTCCTGCAAGTGATCAAAAATGGGTGCATCCTTGGATGAAGATACACATGCGAAATCATGGATGGAAGGTTCACCAAAGATGTCAAGGAAGAACGGAGGAGGCTCGGACGAAAGGGATTCATCCTTCACCAAGTGTTGATGCTCAAGCTCCTATTCACACTCTTCATGAATGACAACGCATATTTGTTTTGCAACAGCAAATTTGTCAATGGCTTGTTCCTCATTCACAACAAGTGTAGAGTCTGGAATGGAAGAACAAAAGATAGTACCCTCCGGAGGAACAACCGAGTACGAAGGCGGAGGTTATGGTACAAAATGCATATGACAACTCAATGGAATAACAACCAAATCTACGTGAAAATTAAGTGAAGTGATGTTGGGAGGATGTAACAACTGAGCAAATGTGTGAGCAGGATCTCCCGCATCACCCTGCAATGGTGGAGCTATTTGATGAGGGGACGTCGGGCAATCACTTGTGACAGTGATCGTATTCATATGTGATTGCACAACTCCATCACTGAAGAATGTTGAGCGAGGTTTGAGTTCAAACTTCTTCTCGGGATGAGCAGATTTATTAAAGAAATACTCAAATCGGTCCCAAAGATAGAAAAATTTCATCTGGCTCTTCAAAGCTTGAAACTACAAATCAGGGGAGCGCTGAAAAAAAATCCATAGGCGATTCAGGTGGAGCCTTCTATTGTTGTAACAATTTTTGGAGAAGATTTTATGGATCAAAATGATAGAGAGTGTCTTCAATGAGATCGCAGAAGTGCTCAAGTGAGTGCATGCTATCAGCTAGCAGGCTGCACAACCATCGATGTGGAGATTCGCAAAGTGTGTATGTAAGAAGCAAACTAGCATTTTCATCAAAACATCCATATTCCTCATGAAGCATGGAAAGAAAATCATGTAAGAACTCATGCCAGGCCACTTCGCCTTCACCATCATACGTGTATGTGGACAAGAGATTGAAAAACTCCCTCGTGATGGTAACAAATTCGGCATGCGAAAAAAATCGTGGAGGGAGAAGAGTGCAAGACTCCATGATAGATATGAAAAGGTTCAAAACAAGATGAGAGGACACAGCTTGTCATCTGACCCTCCTTCTAGTACTAGAAATGTTGACAGTGCTGGACCCACCAACATGTCAGGGGATCTCCCCGATAAGAAGTTGTTGGGATGGGGTCCCATGGGTTAGTTTTGGGGCAAAAAGCCCAAGTTTTGATGTATAAAATATAAAGTCTCCGCAAATTGTGGTTGTGGAGTGCGTAGATAGTTAAAGAGTCATAAAGGGTTTTACCCTTCTTTATGTAGGTTGAGTCAGCTTTTTAAGGATCTACCCATGGTCTAGGACCATGGGATTGTATAAATAAATGTGTCCTAGAGAGTCTAAGGCAAGAAAAAAGAAAGTGAAATTTTTTTTCTATGGGAGAAGTCTAGAGAGTTAGTGAAAAAGTGTAGGAAGAAAAGCTCTGTAGCTTTGTGCACAGAGGCCTAGAGTAGAGTCTACAGCTGAGTGCGCGGACCCCTACAACTGAGTGCACAGGGAGTTATTTTGTTTGTAAGCTGAACTGATTATCAATAAAGAAGATTATTGCAAAAATTCTTGTGTTTCATCTATTTACTTTTGTTATGAATGAACGCACTTTATGTTGTGATGAATGATGGGTTTATGAAATAATATTGTGTTGATGCATGACTTTGCTTGATTTATATTGTTATATGAATGCAATTGACATTAACTTTTGACACGAATATTATCTTGTTGCATGTTAAAGTTATCATACACTTAGGCTGATCTGATTAATTACCGAGTTAAGAGTAATATTTGACGCATGTAAGTAGTTTACTCACCTATTTAGGGTCCGCGAAAGACAATCGTAGACCTTCGTGGAGGTCTAGAGGCTGATTAAAGGAGTTTCATCAACAAGCCATAAGGGCTTATCAATCTGCACGAAGGCAGATTTAGGGCATAAAATGACATCACGCTGATCTCTAAGTGCGAAATATTGGTTCCAACATCCCCCCATACTACTTCGGGTGAGCCTTTAGTTCGTGCTCTGCGTATTGATGCTGAAAGGGCCAGTAGTGTAGGGATTTGTTTGGCGTAACTAACTTTGAACCTGGATGAGGAACCACTAATCCAAAAAATGGTTCTGTTGTCGAGACTAGGATCTGCATAAAGAGATGTGTGATTTCGCATCACTAGAATCCGACAAAGAAAGAAATTGAGAAGTGGTTGGATAGAAATATCCACGAATTTGAGGCGCAAGAGAACTTAAATCCATGCCTGACAAAAGAACGGTGGTTGGAGAGGTATCTATAAATAGAAATAAATGAGATGTTATTCTGCACCTTCCCAATTGAACTATATGAGTGGATCGCTAAATTGGTAGGTGGCCAAGGAAGGTGGAGGCTTGACGGTCCTATAGTGTGGACCCCGGAGCTAGTGCGGAGGTTGGAAGCTTCTGAAGATAAGATCACATGCATTGTCGATCACTAGTTTGATTGAGTCATAAGAGGATTTGTGACAAAATTCGCGGTCGATACCTCAGTCAACTACAACAAAGTAGAGCGATGCTTTTTCAAAGGACTACGAGGTAAGTATTTGAAATCTTTGAATACTTGGATTAAAATGCTATTGTGTGAATAACAGGTTATGCCAATTCCTTGATGTTTGGATCTACGTGAAGTGGACTATTCTTTAGAAATTAGGAGAGAGCTGGTCCTTAATATAGACCATTGATATAACCTCCTTCGAGTGACGATGAGGGAGCGGTACAGGCCTCACCATGGAGCGAGGTACAGTTGATAAAGTGGGGTTTTCCACAAATACCTCATCCTTCCACACCACCTCCACCTTCACCGACACCACCACCTCCGCCACCATTCAATATGTCGAATACCATGAAGTTTCCCATTTTCAAGGGCTTGGGAAGTGATGACCCAGATCAGTTTTGGTTCATTGCGAAGGTTGTATGGATAGCACAGAATATTACAGATGATCATATAAAGAAGGCGCAATTGGTTACTTCTCTACAAGATCATGCGTTAACATGGTATATCAATTACTTGTACCAATAACCCACTGGCATTGTTAGCGGACACTCAGACTGCTCTGAATAAGGAATTCGGTAGGTCTAATTCTGAATCGCAATCAGTCGTTGGATTCAAGGAAATCATGATGAGGCCTAGAGAAACACCCTAGGAGTTGGATCAAATACTTAAGTTCCATATCTGCGAGGATAACATGAATCTCACAGATAATCAACACCGCAAATGGTTTGTAACCTCAATCCTGCCCCACCTAAGGGTTGCTTTATCGCAGCAAAAGATAAGGACTCAGGTGGAAGCACTGGAGATCATCGTGAGATTACATAAGAGACCTATCGATGACACTGCTCTGGGAGTTCAGAAGATTCATGTAGAGTTGTAGAACCTCTACTTGGAGTTGCAAAGCTTGAAGAAGGAAAAAGTTGCTCGGCTAGAGGTGCACAAAGAATTTTGGTCCTAAAATGTAAAAGCCAAGGGCATGATAAAGATCATTGCCCTGATTTTGCGAATTATACTATAGGGGGAGGGCCAATACCCCTAAGATAAGAGGTTGGTGCAGGAGCAAGTACGAGGTCCGCGCTATGGTGTGCTATCTGTAAGGATGCTAGAAAACATGTAACAAACAATTTTCATTTACTGCAAAAAATTGTACAGATGCCACAACAGTTATTCTACAATTTCTGTAAATCGGTGGGCCACGGCGAGCATAACTTCCATAGCTGTGAATTGATTGTGGAAAGAACACCCACGCGTCGAATGCAAATAGAAACTTAGCCTTCGGATCAAGGCTTTGGGGGAGTGTGCGGAGGACCTGGACGAGGAGGACCTGGTAGAGCCAAGGGCAAGTTATTTGCTATAATTGTGGAGTGTCAGGACACTAGGCATGGGAGCGTATGATCTAGACATGCCCATTATGCCGATATTGTACTTAGTTTGACCACATGATAGAAGAATGCCCTATACTAATAGCTAAGATGCAAGAGAAGAAGGTGCAACCTTAGCAGCCTACCCAGAATTTACAGACGATGAGGGTCAAACTCCACGAAGAGGATCCCAATGTGAATATTGTGCTGCGAAGTGGAATGATGACTAGTGATGATAAATGAAAGAAACTTGAAGAAAGTGAGTGGGTTTGCAAGGCTCCAGAAAAGAAGGTTGGGTTTGATCTAGAGTGGGTGAAGGAAACATTCATGGAAGCAAAGAAAAGCTTCGTTGAGGCCTCTACCTTAGGAAGTTAGGACAAGCTATCTAAAGAGGTTGACCTCTCCATGATTACCACTTTCTTGGAGGCTTGAGAAATGGATTCAAGAACTGATAAGTATGTGTGCTGGTAAGGAAGGTGCTCTTGAAGGACACCTTGTAGTCAAAAAGATAGGCAAACACAAGACAAGAACAGGGTGTGAGATGAGGCTTAACACACAAATAAGAGAGTATGACATGGACTAAGTTATTTTGGATCTAGGGTTGAATGTGAAGTTCTACCTAAACATACATGGGAAAGAATGGGGAGACCTATGCTGCAGTGGTCTCTGACTCAATTAAGGATGGAAAATCAATAGAAGATTATCCTTATGGGGAGATTGCATGGAGTGACCGTAGATATAGAAGATGCGAGTGCATTGGCTAATTTCGAAGTAATAGAGAGCTGATGACAACAATCCATACCACGCGCTCCTAGGAATTTATTGGGCTATCAACATGAACGGAGTAATCAATTTGAAGAAGTGGACTATGTCATTTGAAAGAAAATTGCTCTGCATTGTAGTTCCATTGGACCCTGCAGAAGGACCACGCTATACTAAACTGGACCGCAATTATGAGGAAAGCGACAATGATTTTGATCAGATCTATAAGATAACAACGCAAGATCAAGATTGGGTTAATCCAATAGGCGATGGATGAATTGCATGGGACCGTGAAAGTTCCTGTACATCATATTTAGATGAAGAATTGGAGCATTGACATAATAGATTGCACAAAGTATCTATGCTGCGTTGTAATATGATGACTAAATTGTTGTGCTGTGTATCATCAAAGGTAATAAATTTACCTTATTATGATGGTTTGACTGATGTAGATAAATGTTTGGACACATTTGAAAGGAAAGTACCAGAGAAGCATCACTTCCAAGCACCAAACTTGGCATTGCACACTACGCCTACATGGTGGTGGGGTATGCATAAAGACAATTTTAACGAATGTCGCGAGTACAGAAGAATGATGAGATTGTGGTTTGGTTGTCCGAGAGTTTAGTTAACTGAAAATATGATGGAAGAAATGATCTGTGCGATCATTTAGCAAAAGGGACTAAGGTTTATGGAATGGAGCCGCAGCGAAAGTGGGTGCATATTTTTTGTCACACTTTGGACATCATTCCTATGAATTGGTACCTAGAAACAGAGCTCCGCCATAGTACATCAGAGTGAAAAATCTTAAGAGAAGGATTTTTTATGACCTTCAAGTTTGAGGATGGGTTTGAAATCATCGACGAAGCGCTATAGGAGGTTAAGGCAACAATATTCTAGATACTGCAAGATCCTTTAGACTTGATTCAACCATATTGGAGCACCCAACTGCGTCATGTGCTAGAATGATATAATGTGATTTCTAAAAGAGATGATGGGGATCCAAGGAATATTAACATTCCAGAGGTAGAAGGCCACCGCAAAGTTGAAGGACCACAGATAGAGAATCTAGATATCATCGTGCCATTGAAAACTAGGAAAGTAAACATTGGCATGGAGGTGGAGCCGAAGTTTGCAAAGATTGAAGATCACTAGGATGATGTTATAGTAGATAAAGTTGTTGAGTTTCTCCGTGAATAATAGGACTTATTTCCTACCAATGTTTCTAACTTAGAAGGCATCATAAGCAAATTGGGAGTGATGAAAATAACTTTGAAACTAGACGCCAAGCCCATTAATTAAAGGCCATATTGCCTTAATATGAAATACAAGGAGAAGTTCTGCTAGGAGTTGGACAAGATGATTGCACCAAGTATTATTGAACCAGTGGAGGAATCTGATTGGGTGATTCCAATGCTAGTTCAAGAAAAGAAGCAGAAGGATGAAATAAGGATTTGCGTAGATCTCAGGAAGCTTAACGATGCTTGCATTCATGATCCTTTTCCAACTTCATTCACAGATGAAGTACTGGATAATGTTCGAGAGCAGGAGGCCTACTCATTCACTGATGGGTTCTCTAGATACCATCAGATTAAGATCGTGCCAGAAAAAATGAGTAAGACCACCTTCATGACAAAATGGAGATGTTTCTAGCATACAGTGATGCCTTTTGGACTTAAGAATGTGTCGAGGATATTCTCACTCGTAGTCATTATGGCATTCAAATAATTTATTCACAAGTTCTTGGAGATATATTTTGACGATTGGACAATGTTTGGTCTTGTAAAGCGCCATGTAGCCAGTTTGCGCTTGATGTTGGATACATGCCGAAGGTATCAGATTGCACTAAACTTGAAGAAATGCTTGTTCTGTGTCCCTTTCGGCATCTTGCTGGGTCATGTGGTGTGCAAGAAAGGATAAATGGTGGTTCCTACTAAGATCATTGTCATAATTAATTTGGAGGCACCAAGAAGTGTTAAATAGCTCCATGCAACACTGGGCCATACGGAGTACTATCAAAAGTTCATCAAAATTTATGCTCAGATTACTGTGCATGTGGAAAAGCTGTTGAAGAAGGATGCTACATTCTGTCGGGATGAAGAATGTCAGTGTAGCCTGGATGAATTGGAGAAAAAAAAGGAATTTCATGTGCATGTGGATGCTTCATGTATTACGCTAGGATCAATGCTGACACAAGATGGTGAAGGAGATATGGATCATCCTATAGCATTTTCCAGCAGGAAGTTGTCAATGGCTAAAAATAATTATTCAACAACAAAGCACGAAGGGTTGGCTATGGTGTACGCACTCGAGAAATTTAGACATTACCTACTAGGTGGACATTTCAATATGTACACAGACCATTTTGTATTAAAGTATCTAGTCAATAAGCCTATGTTGGGGGGGGGGGGGGTGGTGTGGGGTGGGGTAATATGCAGATGGTTGTTGTTCTTTCAAGAATATGATTTTGAGGCAATTGTGAAGCTAGGCTGATTGAATGCAGGGCCAGACCATCTATCGTGCATTGAAACAGGAAAGGAGCCTACCAATTTGGAGGAAGGGTTGCCTGACACATAGCTCTTCACGGTGCGTGAAACAGATAACCACTTCATGGATATTATCCATTTCTTGACCACAAGAACAACTCCAGAAGGATACACCAGTCAGCAAAAGAAAGAATTGGTGGTGTGTGTGGAAAATTTCTCTATGATCGCAAGCCATTTGTATAAAATGGGATCAGACAAGATACTTAGATATTATGTGCCCGATTTTAAATGAAATATTATCCTCCTTGAAGCTCCTGGAGGAGATGCAAGAGGAAATTATGCAGGAAAAGTAATAGCGCATAAGATTTTGTGCGTTGGGTTGTGGTGGTCGACACTGCATAAGGATTATGTAGGGCATGCGACGTGTGTTAGAGAACAGGTAGACCATCATGGAGATATGAGCTACCTCTAAATCCGCAGGTATCATTGCAACCTTTTGAGAAATGGGCAATTGATTTTTTAGGACTGATTTAGCCTCCAGGAAAGAAGATGGGTGTGCGATATATCATCACTATGACCGAATATTTGACCAGATGGCGGAGGCATAGCTTGTGAAAGACTGTACAAGGGAAAACACAATGAAATTTATATTTGACTATGTGTTGACTAGGTTTGGTTGCTTTAAGGTTTTGATGAGTGATCGCGATACACATTTTCTCAATGAAATGAACAAGGCGTTGACAAAAGAATTCTAGGTTCATCACCAGAAGAGTACACCATATCATCCTCAGGCTAATGGAATGGTCGAGGCTTTTAATAAGATATTAGATAATATATTGATGAAGGTTTGTAACATGCAGTGGAATGATTGGGATGTGCACGTACCAGCAATATTATGGGCTTACAGAACTACTTGTAAGAAGTTTACTGGGCAAACACCTTTTAGGTTGGTCTATGGTGTAGAAGCTTTGATGCCTATGGAATACATTGTGCCTAGTCTACACATAGAAACTTTCACAGGAATGGTGAACGTCGGAGCCTTAGAATAACGGCTTGTGTAGCTAACAGATCTTGAGGAAGATAGCTTTTTAGCTGGATTCCATCAACAGGTTTAGAAGGAACCCAAAAAATCTTGGCATGATTGGCACATCCAAATGTGCACCTTCAAGGTAAATGATTTAGTTCTATTATATGACAGTAAGTTTGATAAGTTTCCAAGAAAATCTTAGATGCACTGGCTGGGGCCATATGTTATCAAAGAGATTACAGATGGTGGAGCAGTTCAACTCATGAAGTTGATTAGAGACCCATTTCCAGGAAGGGTAAATGGAAGCCGATTGAAGCCATACACCGGGGATCCATGCCAACAACTACATGATGGTAGCACAGTCTTAGCACTCCAAGCAGTTGCAAGGAGGCGCAGGACTATAAACTACACTGCCCAAGTTGTAGAGCTATGGTATAGGGGGGCTACGCAAAATAGGATGATGTCACAGTACCAAAAGAAGCACGAAGGGAGCTCCACTATAGGGGAGAGACCACACAGCATAGCCAAAATGTGACCGTTATAGTCATTGTTCATGATTTGGCAGTGAGGAGATGGTTAAGAGGAGCGGTGGGGAAACATTTAAGGTTGCATTTAAGAGTGAAATCTTTGGAAATCTACTGCAAAATCATAATTTATGGATGGATTTTGGGGGGAACGGTCGAATTTGAATTTGAATTCGCCTATAAATTATGCGTGGCCATCCAGTGAAAAACACTTTCCAGCCTTAGAATTTCAGTGTTCAGATGTTGCTTTTTTATGAATCCTTAAGTTTATGCTGATTTTATTGCTAGTTCTATATTTGATAAGTTACCTGAGGATACCTAGTGGTTTATTCTTAGCACGATGTCCAGACCAGGAGAGACTACTAGTAATGGAGGAGCTGTTGCCTTTGAGGGAGATGCTCTAGAGGTAATGAGCATGGAGGCTCCAATTGTTGTGCCTACGATGCCGAGGTCGCCTAGGCCTAATCCCACACCAGTCCAAGAACTCCCCAAACCCAAGAAAGACAAGTAGAAGAAGCCCATGCCAGTGTGTGAGTCACCAAAGAAACATGTTGCTACCCAAGTCCAGAAGAAAGAAAAAATGAGCACAAAGGATAAGGGGAAAGTGGTGGATTTGAAGGCCAAAGAGGGTGCAGAGGACACAAACACCGAAGGGGTGGATCCTATATCCAAGTTGTCAGATTATATCCATCCACACAAGGGAAAAGTAAAAAATACCAAATATCCAGACGTAGAGAATTTCTTGATCCACACAACCCTGTTGCTGAAGAGCGTTACATTTGAAGGTCCGCGCTTAGCGCGGTTCCACATTTAAAGCTGGAGGACTCGGATTTGGTAGACCATGAGAGGTTCCCCCACTTCGAAATATAAAACTACATGAAGAGGGTCTTTTACAAGGAATCAGGTATCACCACGTTGGATCCTATGGAGTGGATTCGCGGATTGAATAAGTCGGGGTTACTAAACCTATTGTGGGTGCCACACTACCACCACTCCAATGTGAACCTAATTGTTAGCAAGCATTTGCTGACCCTGGTGCATGATGGATGTTTGTGGCTAAGAACATCAATCCCTATTACTAATATGTTGATCTATTGTTTCACGCAGCTGCTTCACTCAGGGTTGAATCCAACAAAGGAGTTTGGCAAAAAAATGAGCGAGCATGACCTCACTAAAAGGATCAAGGAGAAGTTCAAACAAGTAAATAATCTACACAAGTACTCGATCACCTCTATCACTGATCCCACGATGAATATTTCCACGCAGATCCTTGCCGACAAAGTTATGAGAAAATGCCACACGAACAAGGTTTTGACGCCAGTGATTTCCTTGGTTGCACAATGCGCGGAAGGCATGCAGTTCAATTGGGCATGCTACCTTTGTAGTGAGTTCCTCACGAGATGTTGAGAGGCACAGGATGAGAGAAAAACATTCCACTACACATAGCTATTAATCTCCATTGTATTAGTCACATGGGATCTGCCGAAGGATAGTCAGTTTCCTCCTGTGGACAAGGGATTGCCGGAGGCTACACAGTTTGGATCCCTCTTGGACACAAAATATTTTGCATGGGTCATAGAGACCAAAGTGTTCTGGGTTTTGATGGAGGCTAGTCTATGCATGGCCATCAACCAAAAATCGTGGTTGTCCCCGATGGTGTTTTAATAGCTCTCAGAGTATGCAGAGTTCAAAGTATATTTCCACCATGTATACATCAGGGCATGGAAGGATCCACAACATAAATGGTTTACCCTATCATACTTGGCCACAGATGACATCATCTAGGAAACAATTGAGGGCTAAACAACAAATTGGAAATATCCATCCGATATGGCTGCAGGCATCAGCAAGTCCGTAGAAAAGAAAAATAAGGAAGTGGCCAGGTAGAAGGTCCAACAGTTGGCCGAGAAGTGTCGAAAAGAGGCCAAGGAGAAGGACCAGGTGGAAGTGGAGTGCGTTGTGAAGCATCAGGCCGAATAGGAAGAGTGTGACTCCGAGTAGAGTAGTAAGTCCTCTTCGCCCCAAATAGAGGAGGAGGAGCAATTAGAGTAGGGCAACAGTGGTTAGGAGGATCAGAGCCTCCCTCCGAGATCAAAAGGTACAGGGAACAAGGAAATGAAGGGTCACAAAAGAAATCAAAAGTGACAAATATGTTGCTAGATCTGATCACTCTGATAGACGGAGACCTGGATGAAATAGGAGACAAGGTGCATGGTACCATCGAAAAACTGTCCTAGCAATTCAAACAACAGCACCAACAGGTGCTAAGTACCATTCAAAAGGATCTGCACAAGCTACAAATTTAGACAAGTAGGATACAAGTAGGCATAGGGAAGATCAACACTGCATCAAAAATTTTGGCACCGGGACCACTCAAACAACATATATGGTTCTATCACTGGATCTCTAGGCAGTCACGCTGCCAAATGGATCCTTGAGTGCGGAGCAGTCGATAACAAGGTCATTGTAAGTTCTTTGAAGAACATCGGCCTCAACCTGGCCGCACTCCCCAATGAGTACCTTGTTATGAAACTAGCTCACAAAAAGATAGAAAATATAGATCAATGCCTTCTAAATAAACCTCTTGAAGAGGGTAATCTCCTTTACATTACAGAAATGAACAATTCTTAGATGATACAAATGACAAGACCTCCTTTCTATATATAGGAGTATAAGGGATTATAATATAATAAGAGCCGACATAACAATAGTAATGTAAGGGCACAATAATAACAATAGTGGGCTTCTATAGGGCATAATAATAACAATATGGGGACTACAGGGCACAACAATATAATAAGGGGGTTGTACTAATAACAATAAGAGGTTACACTAGTAGTATAGGAACCTAACACGCCCCTCTCCTTCAAAAAGGGTTGTCCTCAATGCTTAAGTAGTTCTTGATGCTCCTCTATAAAATTATTGTCCTCCCATGTGGAATCTTCATTAGGTAAGTTCTTCCACTTGATGAGATACTCTAAAATTGATCGATTTCATAGCTGTCAGGTTCTTGTTTTTGTGACTGCTTCACGTTCCAATATGATTTTTCCTTCTTCATCAAGTTCTAGAAATATTGTTTGAACTGTGATCTTCTGCAACTTTTTAATGAGTGGCCACACTTCTTCATCCTTCTTCCATTCATCCCTTTCTTCATTTATCCAATATGGTTGGATAATATAAATAGCACAAAATAATGCTTCCACATCCTCATCATTTCTTGAGAGTGTATCTGCAACAACATTTTGCTTCCCTTTTTTATAGATGATTTAAATGTCATAACCAAACATATTTGTGACCCATTTTTTTGTTCTTCTAAAGATAATATTTGTTCTAAAAAGTATTTAAGACTATCATGATCCATTTTTATCTTGAAGTGTCTTCCCATTAGGTAAGGTCACCAATTCTTAAGTGCATGTAGTATTGTCAATGTTTCCTTCTCATAAATAGCTTGCTTGAGATGTAGCTATAAAAATACCTAATCACCTACATAAAAACGACTTTCACTATGATGTTGATTTTCCTGTTGTTTCATTCGATTCTTCACCGAAGTGGCGTTATCCTTTAAAAGTTAGAGAACTTGTTGTTGATGCTCGATGTGATCTTTCACTGCTTGAACCTTTTTCTTCTTGATATGTCCTTCTATCTTGAGAGTTTGAGGAGTGGTAATTTCTTCCAATGCATTACAAGATATGGTCAGATTCATTTCTTGATGCTCGATGTGATCTTTCATTCTTGAAAATTTTTCTTCTTGATATGTCCTTCTATATTGATAGTTTAAGGAGTGGTAATTCTGGAAAATGCATTAGAAGATATGGTTGGATTCATTTCTTATTTCGTGATGTGATCTTTCACTTCTTGAACCTTTTTCTTCTTGATATTTCCTTCTATCTTGAGAGTTTGAGGAGTGGTAGTTTTTGCCAATGATTTACAAGATATGGTCGGATTCATTTCTTCTTTCTCTGGGGATGGTTCCTAGTGTATATCCTCTTATTTCTTGATCCTTTTCTTCCTCTTCTTTATAATCTATGTAAAATAATTTCTTCCCGGCACACTTATGACCTTTAGTGTATTTGCTACCACAATTGTAACAAAGCCCTTTTTCTCTCTTTTATTCCAATTGTTGTGGTGTAAACCTTGTAGGTTATGGAAGGCTATGAGAAAAAAAACTTCCATAATTATAGTCCTAAGTGGTTGGATTCCTTGTTTCCATAATTTCTCTTTCAATTTTTATTGGCAACCTGAATGCCTTCTCCAATGAATCAGGTTCCCAAAGACGAACCTCATGTTGAATATTATCCTTTAAAGTCCATATGAAGACATCAATCCTTTGCTTCTATGGAATATAATTTACCCTTATATTCAATTTTTGAAAGTCCTCAATGTGCTCTACCATTGAACCATATTGTTTGAGATTTATCAATTGGCTAAAGAAGGTGTTTCTCTTTGTATCCTCATAATGTGCTATCACTTCCTCTGTGAAAATTGACCACGTAACAAGTGGTTTATGAGAACAAGCCCTTTATACCATAAAAATTGATTTGGTTATAAATATGAAGATGCAATATGTACCTTTTGTAATAGTTTCACCTCATGTAGATCAAAATATTGCTCCATATGTAGTATCCAATTTACCGGATCCTTGCCATCAAACTTCCTCATATTGCCTTTTCTTGATTTTAGGAGCTCGATCTTGAAATGAAACTAACTCTGCAATTCAAGTTCTTAAATTATTTCATGCAGTAGCCCTCTGAGTTCTCTTTCTAACCCTGCAAGTCTAATCAAGATTGGATTCAGCAAGGAAGGGTTATGTCAAATATCCCACGATGACCTGATTATAGACTGGTTCAGTAGAGTGCACTTGTACGAAGTTCCACGTGTCACTTTTTCGACCTTAGGACCTGAAACCAATAAACAAAAAACTATAGTCCGTCCTCTTTCTACAACTCCTGACGAAATTTTAATTTGATGCTCAGGGAGAAATTTATGACGATTTTTCCAAGGTCACTTGTTTAGGATGTAACTCGTGAGCTTGCAGAAACCCTAAATGTCTTGGACTGTATCTCTGAAAATATAGTGAAAAAAGATCTAAAACTTGGGACCGACCTTCACCAAGCTTCCGGCTCAAATGGGTTTTAATTTCGAAGTCTGAACCTTCGTAGAAAAACAATTATAGCGAAAATTCCATGATAACCTATTTGATATGGAATTCTGGCGTTTTCAAAAACCCTAACTTCCTCAGATCCTATCTCCGAAAATATAGTGAGAGAAGATATGAATTTTTTAACTGAGGTACAAAATGATTTCAGTTCAAATGGGTTTCTTTATTAGCTTCTGAAACTTCATAGCGAAAACGTTATACCGAAAATTCCATGATGACCTGTTTGGAGTAGCGAAACCCTAGAATCCAAAGCTCTGATACCAAATGTTATGAAACTAGCTCACAAAAAGATAGAAAATATAGATCAACGCCTTAAAAATAAGCCTCTTCAAGGGGGCAACCTCCTTTACATTACACAAATGAACAATTCTTGGATGATACAAATGAAAAGGCCTCCTTTCTATATATAGGAGTCTAAGGGGTCATAATATAACCAGAGTCAAAATAACAAAAATAATGTAAGGGCACAATAATAACAATATGGGGACTATAGGGGCACAACAGTATGTTGGAAATAATACTGAGAGGGGGGGGGGGGGGGGGGGGGGGGGGGGGGGGGTGGGTTGGTAAATTATTAATCTTTTCCAATAAACCTTGCAGATTTGACTAATGAAACTTGTATATACCTTCCAGATTTTAATGTAATTTATTCTTTAGATGTTAACCATTAATATGTATGTCAGAACCATATAATAATAAACAGGAACAAGAAACATAGACAATCACACCAAAGAACACCAGATATAAGGTGGAAATCCAATGTGGGTGAAAACCACCTGCTACAATATGTCTCTATCTTCTTTCAAAGAAACTTCTTTTTACAATGATTTTGTACTAGTGCAGTCCTTTGCCACTACGCAGGCTGCAACCTACAGATAACCCTCTCCCATTTTCCAGCTTCTCCTAGAAGGGAGATACAAACCCATTAGCTCTTGTACTAGCTAAGATACTAATATGTAGGTGCTTACCTACAGAAGGCTACTACCTCCACATTTCATAAATTTTCAAACTGGATCCAAAACATCAAGTACATGTGCATCACCCAATCTCCTTTAAACAAATAACTTCTCAGAATGCAGTAACCAGAAAATAACACCAATAACCAAACACCAATTTAAACCCAGATCTCTGCAGAAACAGGTAAAAGATAGCTAAAATATATTTCAAGAAAGGTCTGCAACTTCACCGAAGGAAACCTGCAAATATCAGCACTTTTTCCGTGACGAGTCTGCGCAACTTCGCACCTGCTTCTTCTCTAGTTTTGTGCACCTTCGCACCTGCTTCTTCTCTGGTGCTGCGCACCTCCGCACTGCGCCTTTGCCGCTCCTGCGCACCTCCGAATTTAGACAGTTTATCAGTCCTCAACCATACCCAAGACTTTCGAAATCACAGATCCGCTCATGCGTCAAAGGGATCTCAACTTTTCAGTAGATCTGATTTATAATACTCTGATTTCTCCTTGATTCATATTCAACTATGTCTCACCAACCGATTATCAGAAATTCAGATCTTGCTCTTCTTAAGATTTTCAACACACTTTTGATTAGCCAAATGATCTCCTTTCCTTTTTATAGGCTAGGCCTCACTCAAAACCATGGACCAAAACCATTGAGAAACAATACCACGAACCCAATACTTGGGTTCAACTCTTTTGGATGCAATACCACGGACCAAAACCATAGGATCAAAAATTGTCGGACTAATACCATGAACCAACCATAATATTTCCCATGTGTGTATGCTTTTCTATGCATGAAAGTGCGTGAAATTTTCTCTGCATGAAAGTGCGTGAACTTTTATCTACATGAAAGGAACTTTTCTCTGCATGAAAGTGCATGAACTTTTCTCTGCATGAAAGTGCATGAACTTTTCTCTGTATGAAAGGAACTTTTCTCTTCATGAAAGTGCATGAACTTTTCTCTGTATGAAAGGGACTTTTCTCTGCATGAAAGTGCGTGAACTTTTCTCTGTATGAAAGGAAATTTTCTCTGCATGAAAGTGCGTGAACTTTTCTCTGCATGAAAATGCGTGAACTTTTCTCTTCATGAAAGTGCATGAACTTTTCTCTGCACTATAATTTATCATCTGAGATGAGTGGGTTTCCATCAAGTACAACATATGTATCATAATGCCAACAATCTTCCCTTTGGACTTGATGGCAACAACAACCAATCACTCTCCCCCTTTGACATCAAGGGCAAAGGGGCGGACTGCCATACTCCCCTTGAGTACCTGCTGAAAACTTTGAACGAGCTCCCCCTTTGTATATGATATGTGCTGAAATGTTGTCTGCAAAAAGATGTTCTACAAGAAAGAACATGACTCCATACATTATAAGTAACCTTCCTATCATCAAGACTCATACATACATCCATCTCCCATCCAAGTGGGAATACACAAGATAAAAAAAAATCATTCATCCCAGGCATAGTGGGGAAACCAAAATAGGTCGTTACATGAACTTGATATGAAAAGAAGTACATGACATAGAGACAAGAACAACTATCATTAGCAGAATCATCCTTCAAACCAGCACACATTGATCTACTCCACCAGAAAACTCTTGAGAAATCAAACGAAGGACTTCTAAGATAATGCCAACAATGCATCATTAGAAGAATACATGCTCCCCCTAAACCTATGCCAGATGGTCTCTGTCAGACCCATATCAGACTCTCTTCAACCAGAGTCTGTCCCCACTGATTTCCTTCAAACCATCATATATGCGACTGTATCTACATAAACCGGCGTATGTATGCAGATCCTCCTCATGCTACTCGCGTACAACCATATTTCTTTGAAACAGAAGGGATTTCAACAGCAAGATGATGCATGAACTACCCCTAGCTTCTGTCTGAGGTATTCAAATGGCTCCCTGGGTAGTGGTTTGGTGAAAATATCAGCAACTTGTTCCTTCGAGGGAACATATTCCAATTTGACCTTTTGTTCTAGCACTTGTTCCCGGAGAAAATGATACTTGATCGGTATGTGCTTGGTCTTTGAATGCATGATTGGGTTCTTTGAAATGCTGATTACACTTGTATTATCACATAAGATGGAGATAGGTGGAATACAAGTGATTTGAAAATCCTTCAAAGTTTGCATCATCAAAAGGAGTTGTGTACAACAAGATGCAGCAGCCACATATTCTGCTTCAGTTGTAAATAAAGCAATCAAACTTTGTTTCTTGTTGAACCAAGGTACTAATCTGGAACCCATAAAGAATGTAGCACCACTAGTGCTTTTCCTGTCATCCACGCTTCCAGCCCAATCTGCATCTGTATAAGCATGAAGAGTGAGATCCTCATCTCTAGGATACCATAGGCCATAATTTTGAGTTCCTTGAGGATACTTGAAAATTCTCTTTATTTCCTGAAGATGAGTTTCCTTAGGATTTGCCTGAAATCTTCCAACCATTCCTACTGCATGCATGATGTCTGGTCAGGAACCTGTTAAATAGAGCAGACTTCCAATCATGGATCTATAGGTTGGTTGATGCACTGTTGTTGATTCATCATTTGCACTGAAGCTGCATCCTGTGACCATAGGAGTACATACTGGTTTCGAATCTTCCATGCCATACTTCTTCAAGATCTGCTTGAGGTAGTTGGTTTGAGATAAAAAGATACCACCTTTATTTTGTTGGATTTGTAAACCAAGAAAATATGTTAGTTCTCCAAGAAAAGACATTTTAAATTCCTTTTGCATCACCAAGGCAAAGTTTGGACTCATAGCTTCTTCATTTCTGCCAAAGATGATATCATCTACATACACAACAAGTATTAGCAATTTGTTATTTTCAATTTTTATATAAAGATTGCTATCTACTGATCCTTTTGAAAAACCTTGTTGATGAAGGTATTTGTCCAGATGATAGTACCAAGCCCTTGGACCTTGTTTGAGACCATAGAGAGCCTTCTTTAGTCTGCATACATGATTTGGATCATTACCAAGGATGAATCCATCTGGCTGCTCAATGTACACTTCTTCTTCTAAGTCTCCATTCAGAAAGGCTGATTTCACTTCCATTTGAAATACTTTGAACTTCTGAAATCTAGAGAGAGCAAGGAACATTCTGATGGCCTCAAGTCTAACAACAAGAGCAAAAGTTTCTTCAAAGTCTATTCCTTCTTGTTGGCATACCCTTTACAAGCAAGTCTGGCCTTGTTTCTAATCACTTCCCCATTTTCATTCAACTTGTTTTTGAAGATCCATTTTATCCCTATGACATTCTTATCTTTTGGTCTAGGAACCAACTCCCAAGTGTTATTCTTTTCGATCTGCTCAAGTTCTTCATCCATTGCCTTGACCCAGCATTCATCTTTGCATGCCTCTCTTACATTTTGTGGTTCAATGGAGGAAAGTAATGCCAAATAGCTTGAAGTTCTCAATTATTCTTCTTGTTTGTATTCCTGCCTCTTTTTGCCCCAAAATTTGAGATTCTGGATGATTCTTCTTAACGTAGCTGGATGGAGTCTTTTCTTCTATCCTTATTTGTTCTTCAGGCTCCTCATGGGTTTCTTCTTCATAGGTTTCTTCTTCATCATGAATCTGATTTGATGTTGATGGATAGTCCTCATCATCTTCGAAATCTTTAGATATTACCTGCCTAGGACTGTTTTCTTCTTCATCAACCACTACATCAAAACTTTCAACAATTTTTCCAAGCCTTTTATTATAACACTTGTAAGCTTTGATGTGGGGAGAATAACCAAGGAGAATGCCTTCATCTGCTCTAGGTTCAAACTTGCCAAGATGTTCATTAGTATTTTTTATATAGCATTTGCTTCCAAAAATTTTGAAATATTTTACCGAAGGAGTCTCACCATACCAGAGCTCATGAGGGGTTTGAGTGTTGTTAACCCGGACGTTTGTTTTGTTGAGAATAACAACCGCAGCAAATGCAGCTTCACCCCAGAAAGTTGCGGGAGTTCCAGATTCATCAAGCATAGCACGAGCCATTTGTTGAACCATTATGTTCATCCTTTCCACTACTCCATTTTGTTGAGGAGTCCTGGCTGTAGAGAATTCTCTTCTTATTCCATGTTCTTCACAAAAATTGAAAAATTCATTCGAGGTAAATTCTCCTCCTTGATCAGACCTGAGGCATTTGATTCTGTGATCTGATTCATTCTCAACCAAAGCTTTGAAGGATTTTAATTTTTCGAATGCTTCATCTTTGTGCTTCATGAGTCCTATCCAAACCATCCTTGAATAGTCATCAATGAATAATATAAACTATTCTTCTCCCCGAGGTGACCTTTTCCTAGATGGACCACATACATTAGTATGGACAAGTTCAAGTGGCCTGCTAGCTGATCCTCCCTTCTCATGGAAGTTAGTTCTTGTTTTCTTACCAAACTGACATGATTTACATATTGTATTATTTGGAATTTTGATTTCTGGAAGACCATGAACTGCCTGGTATTTTCATGCTTTGCTTATTTGCGAGAAGCTCAGATGCCTCAATCTCTGATGCCATAGCTAGTGTTCATCATTCTTGCTTAGATAGCATTGATGTTGTCCTTCTTTGAATATGTACAAATTATTTGGAGTTCTTATGCCTTTGATCATTGTTTTTCCTATATCAAGATCATGAACACTACATCCATTTGATCGAAATATTACCTATGTTCCTTGATCACACATCTGACTGACACTCAATAGATTATGCTTTAAGCCATCAACATACATAACATTTCCTGCTTTGACCTTTTCTTTTAAAGGAATAGAACCTTTACCTTTTATGAGTGCAGGGGTGTCACTTCCAAATGATACCTTCTTCTCCTTCTCCAAGGCACTATATGACTGAATTTTTTCTTTATCACCTGTCATATGTTTCGAACATCCACTGTCGATGTACCATTGATTTTCCTGCCCTTCCGCATATAAGGCTATACTACATTTTTCTGGTTGCAATTCTTTCATTCTCCATGTTTGGCACTTGAGGCTTGTTCCTTCTGAGTTGTTTGTGAAACCTACTCCTGCATTCAGAATCTTCATGACCGAAGTTGTTACAAATAGAACATTCAATTTCGTTTTCAAGGGCAGAAAAGTTATTGTAGGTCCTTTTTGTGATTTCAGTCATGCTTCTTTGTTTTTGAGCTTCTCTAGTCATGATTGTCTTATAGGCAACACATTGAGCTGCTTTGTGACCAAAGTTATGACAAGAGAAGCATTGGCCATTGAAGAAACTCCTGCGATTATCAAATCTACCAATCAAACGATTGCAGTTTCTACTGCCATCCATTCCTGAGGTACATTGAGAAGATTTTACCTGTGGCTGGTTGTAGCTTTTGTTCATCCTTAAGGTGGATTTCCCCCGATTTACCTGGTAGTCTTTGTTTATTCTTGAGGTAAATTGTCCCTGATTTACCTAGTGATCTCCATTGGGCCTTTGCTCACTCCTCCTTGCTACATCAAGATAACTTTTGGAGGTGGATGGTTTCTACGCTTGAGATGTTTCTTCATTATATCCCAGACCTGTCTTGATTATGGGAGAAAGCTGCACATTGATAATCTCATCTAGAGTATTAGATCCTTTAACAAATCTAAGATTAAGAGCTTTTGTTTTCTCAATCTCTTTTCTATGTCCCACAATTTCACATTCTAACTTTTCATGATGTTTTTCCCTTTCAACCAGTTGAAATTGCAGAGTATCAATAATCATATTTTTCTCTTCTAAACAAATTTTGAGTTTAGAAATCTCTTCATAAAGACCTTCTTCATCTATAGCATCCATGAAATAATCATCTTCAAAAGCCATTAAAAGTCTATAATTATTACCTTGTTCATCTTCATCACTATTTGAAAATCCATCAGTGCCTTCATGAGTGTAATAGATTTTCTTATTTACATTATGTTTCTTGTTCCATCTAACAGGTTCCTTACCTTTATGAGGACACTTGGCAGCATAGTGACCGACTCTTCCACAAGCAAAACATTTGAAAGGTAACTTACCTCTGAATCTTCCAGCACCCCGTTTAAGGTTCTTGACAAAATTTGATTCTTCCTCTTCTTCTGACATATGTCCTGAGTCATAAGAATCTCCTTTTCCTGAGGCCTTGAATGTGGCTTCTCTTCTATCTGATGGTCCCACTTTCCTCATTTCATAAGCGGTTAGAATTCCGTGCAGTTACGACATGGTAATTTTCTGTAGATTCTCCTTTTCTTCTATTGCAGAAACTTTTGATTCAAACTTAGAAGACAAAGATATCAGAACATTTTCAACCACAACAGCGTCTTTTATTTCTTCACCCAAATTTTTCATACAATTAACAATCTCATCTATGCATAGGAAATAGTTAGCCACACTTTCATCATTGTACATTCTGAGATTTTCATATTGAATTCTGAGGGTTTGAAGTTTTGCTCTTTTTACCTGTTCATCTCCTTTATAGCTCAGAACAATCTTGTCCCATATTTCTTTTTCAGTTTTATACTACATAACCTTGACGAATTCTAATTGAGATAGACATCCTAATAGAGTATTGAAATCCTTTGCATTAGTTTCAAACTGCTTCTTCTCAGCCGGATCTGTAGGAGTTGCTGATGGAAAAGTGTACCCTGTATCTATGATATCCCAGAATTCTGTACCAAGGTATTGAAGATAGGTTGTAACTCTTACCTTCCAATAGACGAAGTTGGTCCCATCAAAAATTGTTGGCCTGATTGATGCTTCTCTCTCGTAGTTGCTCATGATGATAGATCTTCCTTCAAGCGATCAAGCTTCTTCTGAAGGACCTGCTCTTATACCAATTGTTGGAAATAATACTGAGAGGGGGGGTGAATCAGTATTATCTAGTCAATTATTTTCTTTTTCAAACCCAGAACATATACGCTACTTCAGTTAGAGAAAATCGTGTATATATGCAACTACAGATAAGGAAACCCCCGTATACCATACAAATTTATAATTTAAAATATTCTATAGATGTTGAACATTAATCTGTGCTTCAGGATCATATAAACAGTAACCAGGAGTAGACAAATAGAGAAGAAGACAATCACACACAAGAACACAAGATATAAGGTGGAAACCCAATGTGGGTGAAAACCACATGCTGCAATATGTTTCTATCTTTTCATTTAGAAACTTCTTTTTACAATGATTTTGTACTGGTGCAGTCATTTACCAGTATGCAGGCTGCTACCTGCAGAGAGCTACAACCCTCTCTAATTTTCCAGCTTCTCCTGGAAGGGAGCTACAACCCCCTTAG